>JBCEWC010003301.1:0-30810 GCA_038996855.1 Solanum aculeatissimum
CAACAAATACAATCCAACATACAAGAGTTTAGTTTGTCCAACAAGCCTCTACATAAGATAAAGCGGGGCCTCGACATGGTTTGAGGCTCACCTTCAATACATAAGCAAAGAAAAGTAACAACAATACTAGGTAGATAGAAAGTGGCTATTGCCCTTGAACAAAAGGACTCACCACGAGCAATAGTCTTCAGGATGATCACTCGTCTTCCGGTGAAAGATAGAAGTCATTTGCGGTCCCTACATGGTTAGAACATGTAGACAAAGAGTATGGTTAGCACATAATATGCGCTAAATATGCAGGCATGTAATGCACATGACAATATAGTATGACCAAGCTACATGACAAGGGGACAAGTGCTACGAACAGAATGTACGTATCCAAGAGAAATATAACAATATGTTATGTCATGATGCATGAGATGCAATCCTACAATCATAATATAGCGAGGATGTGACCTCAATCGACAACGGAGGAGACCCAAGCGAGCTACTACTTGGATCCGGACTACTTGCCAAGTAGATCCCTAGTCAACCCTTCATCAAGGGGATACATAACAAGTCAATCCCTATCTAGGGAGATAAGCGCATGGTGGCACATGGTTTGACGGAAAGGAGTATGGACCCTTGGAGATAGTCTACCCCGACTCCAATCCTTCGGTACTAAGTCTCATCCCATGGGAATACATATATATACATGCAACTTCAAATCAGAGGACATACATTCCTTTTAAAATCGTGCATCATTAGTCAAAACCAAAACCATTGATCAAAACCATATTAATGGTTAAGGCTAAAGACAACAAGAGTTTCAAAATCATTCTCATAATCATTTCCATATCAATGCAATAAGAGTAGACCATCTACATAGCTTATCATACCAAGCCTTCATAACATATCAAAGTGGTGGAAGCATCCAGAATGCTCAAAGAGCCATAACAAGAGACTATGTGATCACAAGCCTTAACATATCATATCATAACAAGAGTTTCATCATAACCAATCTTCAATGCATATGCTATGAATGAGAAATTCAAGTGCATGGGTAATGGAGATTCAACTTTAAATTCATAATTCAAGAGATAATTCAACATAAATCATGAGAAATTCCATATTCAAAACATAATGCAATTTATCCATGCATAATTAAACCATTAAGGGGCATGCACATTGATCCTTTAAGAATTTACATGCAATTCATAAAATTCTAACTTAAATCATCATTAATTCACCTAATTTCTACAACCCACAATTCAATGTAATGAATTGCATCAAAATTAGAGAACCCAGAACTTAAAGAAACTTAAAATCATGAATTAAAGAGTAGGGTTCTTGGGTCTTCATGGATGACCATGAAACAAACCCATATACCTAGAGATTAACCACGAGAATTGAAAATTTTAGAAAGCAAGATGATCTTTCCCAATTTTCTTCAAGCTTTCAACAATGGAGGTCAATGAAATTCAAGAAATTTTAGAGAGGATTGAAGAGTGTTTTGATGTGTGAAATAGGATTAGAGTTTGAATTTAGGGTTTTATGAGATTTTAGAGAGGTTAAAGGAGTCATAGGGTTAAACTAATTTATAAAATTTCCATTAATGAAGCGGACTAATTAACTGAAACAGTGTCACACGGAAGGCTACAGTGGTCGTCCAATGGTACACGGTCCGTGTACTGGACCGTGAGGCAACTCCTGATCTCGTCTGCGGCTTGAACTCTCGGGGTACTTTCTGGATCGCTTCATGGGGGGTCTCATAGACCGTGTAGCTGCACACAGATCGTGTACTGGTCCGTGGAGCATCACTTGGTCCTGAGTCCACCCCCGAACCCTTGCCCACTTTCTGCCCTACTTCACGGGATCCCTCACAGGCCGTGAAGTGTCTCATGGACCGTGGGGTGGTCCATGGGACTTGACTTGGTCCTTGGCTAGAACCCTGACCACCAGGAGCTCAATGGATCACCTCACGAGCACCCCCACGGACCGTGTACCACCACACGGTCCGTGGTCTTGCCCTTAACCCAATTCCATAACCTTATTTCTAACGTCCTCCCAGTTACGGGCAGTCTCACTATTTTGGCCATAACGTTCACATACAAATTCCAAATTGAGTGAAACCAGTTGTGTTGCGAAGATAACTCGAAGATCTTCAATTTGATATATAGCATCCCACACAATTCAACCTGTCCTAAAAGATATTATTTTTCAAAGTACACTGCCTCACCAGCCTTATAACTTCATCAAACTATCCCTTTTGAGTACGGACACTTAAATGCAACCCGTGGCTACCAAAATTCAACCTAGACCAATTTAACCCTAACCTTGACCATCCATTATGAAGTTCAAAAAATTTCAGATCGTTACACACTATAACTACATACAGAAAAGGAGATTGAATGACATCTTCTATCAGATCCCTTGTCAGCAGGCAGTTGAGACTTCACAACGAGCCAAGAGAGCTTTTGGAAAAGAGAAAAGATTGTTATACTTGTGAATTCCCAAAAAAATGATTTTGTTCATTGGACGCGCTCCTTTTATACTGATAAGGATCATCGGATGGACCACTGGTCCTTCAGTACATTTTGGAGTCATATTTCACCTACCAAGCAACTTTAACAGTTGTATGCCATATCTATAGACAGTTAATAACTTGATGGGAGACCTGGTCCTTGCTACAGTGTAGTGATCATCAAAACCTTACTCAATATTTTTCCCCTTTTTGATGATGATAAACTATAGCTCTTGTTCCCCCTTAAAGTATGCCCCGTACCTGCCCGTACATGTTCCCCCTTAGAGTATACCCCTCCCATAAGCAACAAAACATATTCCCCCTTTTGGCATCATTAAAAACCATAATAGTAAACTGAGATAAGCACCACAAGAGAAAATTTCAGCTATATGAGATCGCATAAAAAAACGTAGACATAGAAAAAGAGGAGTAGGAACCAGATAAGAGAAACAAGACAAACCACCAGTTCATTATAGAATAGTATTCATAACATAGCAAAAGCATTAACAAACCAACCCAGGACCAGAAGTCAACAAAATATAGAGAAAATAATTAACAACAACCAGGGACAAAACGAAAAGATAGTATGAGATTAAGACACAGAGGGCTTAGGGGCAAAAGACTGAATAAGAAGGGTCATGCGGGCTTGGGGGCAAAAGACAGAATAAGAAGAGTCATGCGAGCATTGGAGTCCTGATGTGACTGAAACAATTATTGAGTAAGCGACTTAATCTCAAGTGCCTATTTGCCATTCTCTTCCTAAAGTATAACTTGTTCCTCTGAACCTGGTCCCTCTGTAGGCCCCTTAGCTAGTCGAGCATTCAATGACACCAATTCAGCATCTTTGGTTGCCAGATCAACAGTAAGCACATCCACGTGGTCCTTGAGTGTGTCTTGTTGTGAAAGCAACTCAGATACATGAGACTTGTGAACACCTGCACGACTGACGTTGAACTCACACTCTACCAATATCATTTGAGAAAGTGACTGCTTGATGGTACTTGGTACCCTATGCCTCAGGCGAACACCAAAATACTCAAACATATTGTTGAGGAGATATCCATACGGCAGACCATGGCGACCCTCTTTAGTTATGAGCATCCTGGTCATGTGTTCCATTATCAAGGTATAGAGGTTAATTGGTTCAAGCTTGCTAAGCACTTCCATAAGGAACAAGTCCACCATAGTGGCAATTGTCCGTTTCTTAGTATGAGACAATAACACTTTGTTGACGAATTCAAAATATAGTTGATATTGTCCCTTGAGAAAATTTTTGGAAACAACAGAGGTACTCAAATTTGAGACCTTACCTTCTTCAAGGAGAAATCCCTTAGCCATAGATCTATCAACAACACTGCATATACCTTCCCTATCCACCTTTAAAATAGTGCCTAATGTCTCCTCATCTACCCTAAAAGAGATATCCCCAACTGAAGTAAGAAAACCACCATCTTCTTGGAGTTCAATATTGCAATAGAACCACCGAAGTTCCCAGTCATGAAGGGAGGGAACAGGCCACTCAAATAAATGGTCCCACCCCTGTGAAGTCACAGAGTCAACCAAGTCTCTCATTTCTGGCAGTCCTTTTGCATTAGGTTCAAATACCAGCCCACTCAAAACTTTTTGCCTTTCCAACATACATACACAATCATCCTTATTGACACCCTTTTCTACCTTAACCTTCTTCGAGTGTGAACCTGGTTCCCAAGTGGAAGAAGGGTCACGCCTTTTAGACTTCCCATCATCTTTTTGTTGGGTTTCTCAGCAGCTTTAGTCCTTTCAGACCCTTTGGACACAGGTTTGGTAACTTCAATTCTCAATTTACGACTGACCAACTCATCATCAGACTCAGTATCACTATCCTCCTCCATACTATCAATATCAACCAAATGTTCACTAGGAGCTTCTTCATCCTCCAGCACAGTGGTACTGCGCAACTTGCGCTTCTTAGCAGCCTTAGATTTGTTGGTTGCGATGGTATCACTAAGAAATTTCTTCTAGGTATTTTTGGTATGATATAATTGAAGAGGTTCCCTACATCCTCACAAATAGGTTAGTTTTCTTTTACAATCCCAACCTGGTCCTTCGGAGAAGATAGTTGAGAGAAACTTGTAGAAGTATGCTTTTTAAGCTTCCAAATCAGAGGAACATCATCCTCATCCTCCTGTTCATCAGTAGTATTTAGTGGCTTTGTGTCACTGATGGGAGTTTGATAAAACCTTGGTGTAGCAAGCACCAATTGAAGATCTGGTGAACCACCCTCCTCCCTAGAAAAAGAATCAGCCCCTTTGAGGGCTATCAAACCCTTGGCGACCTATTCCGATCACTCAGCCAAAATGTTCAACTATGTTCCTTGATTAACTGGAAAAACCCCATCAAAGTGTTTTTTAGAGATAGATGAGGAGGTAGGCTTCGGTTGGGAGGAGTTCCCATGCTCTTCTATAGAAATGGTAGTAACACTGTTAGGAGGGAGACTTGGTGCTTTGACAGGAGAGGCAGAGGAAAGAACCTGACTCGATGAGGTAACAAATGATGTGGCTTTAGCATAGGACATAGGAGAGGGAGAAGAGGGGGATACTGCATGAGTGAGAGTATGCAGTTCATTAGGTTTCTAGGGGGTGTGAATAGGGGTGAAAGGAGGTGTGTCAATTTTAAGTGATAATGAGGTTTCATTACTGGATGACATGTTTCTATCGGAAAGAGGAGAGGTTGCAGACATGTTGAAAAGGGACAAATGGACAAAATAATTTCTTTTTAAAAGAAGGAAGACGAGAGTTGTAGAAAATTTTGGGGATTTAAGGAAACAGATGAAACTAAAAGAAGGGGAGAGGAACCCATTTTAATGATGAGAAAACGAAGTGTCCGATCCCTAATTGGCTGAGACGCTTCAAATATCAGGGGGCCTGGTACTCAGGACTGAATAAGAACCACTGAATGGTAGTCTATAAAATGTTGATTAGAACTCTTCTCACCATCGTTTCAGTATCTAGGGCTGAGTAAGGAATTTCTTCCCTTTTAGGGTCGACTCTACGATGGTAGTAGCATACAAAGCATAAAACTTATGAACCATCATCGGGGAATACTTCCTCGACAGAGCTGCTAACCACTCTAACTGGTAGCGGTCTATAGTGTTCTGGAGTCTAATGGCACTATCAAGCCCAGTAGTGATGATCTGGGGCTCCTCAAATAAAGTGCAAGCATGTCAACCTAACACATTATGTTGGAGATCATCCTAGCATATGTATTGCATCCCCCACATATACTATCTATTCAGCAAAGCATCATGAGGCGAAGGTGGTGTTGGGATCGACTCTGATGCCTTTGAATCTAAGTCTTCTCCTGAATCAGATCCATCTCACTCACCTGATCCAAACTCGAACCCCTCACCAAAGGAGCCACTCTGTCTATCACCTCCCTCATCATACTGGGGAGGCCAAGAAACTATGGCCAGTATCTATGTCGGCATTGTTTGTCTATTTACCGCCCTAGTCTGTCATCACTCAATGCCCAAATCTTGACGGATGTCGAGCTCCTCTAATGATCCACGAGCCTTAGAGTCTTTGGTCTCATTGCGGAGCTGAGTCTGTAGGGCCTTTATCTCATCATGCTTCGGTCTAAGAGTCATATCACCTAAAATCATATAATATACAAACTCATAAGTCCAATGAACCCAAGATAGAAAAACAAAAAGTTACAAAATTAAGTCACAGAAGGGTCTACGAAGGCATGTCTATGGGTCGTAGAGTAGACTATGGGCAGTAGAAGGCCTTCGTAAGTAATAGGTCACAGTTTTCAAGTTAATGAAAGTGCACCTACGAGACCAATTATGGCTCATAGAAGAAACTACGAGTATAGGCTGAGTCATAGGTATTATTCTTGGATCCAATTAGTGCAGGCTTGGAACCTATGAAACTATGTTACGAATTGTATTCTAAACTATGACTCGTAAATGTTTTCGTTTGATGTTATTCCTGAAAACCCCAAACTTCTAATCTCAACCTACGAGGGGAAACTTGATGTGTTGTTGAAATACAATACTTTTTTATGCATAAAACATAGGATTTTATGTGTTCTCAAAGTGATATTTGTGGGTTTGATGTGTTTTATGTTTATTTTGCAGGATTCTAGAGTTGACATGGTTTTGGGATGAAGTCTACAGAATTGCAGCATTTTAGGAGAGTACGCGACACTCTATGGGTTGTGGATACTTTCACGAGCCATAGAGTGATTTCGTGGCCAAAATTTAGTGAAAGACCTATTTTTAGATGTTTAGTCCATGAAGGAACAGATGAGCAATAGAAGTTGATATGAGTCGTGGATTAATTTCGTGCCTTGAGGATCAGAGATTAAATAGTTTCAGAGAAAGTGCTCAGACGAATCCCTATATGGGCCATAAGTTTGAATACAACCCATAGGAAAGTCCCATGGAATTGATGGCTAGTTTTTGAAGATAAAGTCTACGAAGCCTGACACGGGCCGTGGAATCCTATACGGCCTGTAAAACCTTCAATGAAGCCTATTGACTCAGTTTTCCTAGTTCATTTTAGATTTGGTTTTTACTTAGTATAAATAGATTTTTAGGTTTTTTTATGAGAGAAGAGAGGCAGAACGACCGAAAAGCACTTGGTAAACTCTCTTTGTGTGAATTTTACATTAATTATATAGCATTGTGATTTTTTGAAGTTTAGGATTTCTTGTTCTTTAACTTTATCATCGTCAGTTATTAATTATGCTATTCTTTAACATGATTGATTCATCTACCCTGATTATGCTTAGCTAAATCCACAACTAGGGTTGTGGGAACCATGAAGAACTAACAAGGTAAAATTGAATAATCTATAATTCTTGAAAGGTGTGCATGCATGTATTTATTATTTCTCTTTGTTTTAATTGCTTTTTAGAGGGTGGCCAATATTAGAACTCGCCTATTATTACTGATTGGATCAAGGTAGTAATGAATAAGAAAAGAGAATAATTAATAGGATTCGATTGATGTTTTCTCATCTAATCAGACAAACTGGATCAAGGGGAGGTTGTACTGGAGCAATAGGTAAGGGTTAGTAATGTCACACTGTGGAGATAGATCAAATCACGTAGTGATATTTACCTCTCACCTGGATCAAAGGGTCTGGTACTCTTAGCTTATTTTTCTACATGCTACACACTAGAAAAGATTGTGATTATCTGGTAATACCAAGTTAGGGAATCATGGGGAACATAATACCCTAATTACTTTTCCTATTGATTTTACAACACTTGCACTAGTATAGGTTTATTTTCTGCAAAATCATAACCCCCCCTTTCTGGGAGATAAGTAGGTTAATCACCTCGAATTGCTTAAATTATCCTAAGTCTACCATATTTCATGTGGGTTTGACCCTAATCATGGTTAGGTTATATATCTTGACAATGACCTCTTTAACTTCCAAAAGGGAGGTGTAACTTGGATGACATCAAGATTTTGGCTCTGTTGTCGGAGAGTACGGCTAGACTAGTTTAATTCGAGTAATTTAGGAGTTAATCCTTATTTCCCTCATGATACAATTTTTGTTGTTTTGTTTCAGAGTGTAGGCATAGTGTCTGCACAATACTCAAAGTCGAGGCAATTCCTTCACTCTATTTGATCATAGGCTCCAAATGATGCTAAGAAGGATGGCCCAAAACAATCTGAACCACATTAAAATTGAGGAGAAATCTATAGTGTCAATTAAATAAAGGTTGGGTGTCAACACTTTGGAGGCAGTACTAATAAATTTTGAAAGTAACGATATCCTGGACTACGAGGAGATAGTAAAGGCTTAGGAGTATCTGGTTTCCCCCAAGGTCAAGCTAAGCTTGAATTGGACTTAAAATATTAGGAGTCACCACCCACGAGACCATCCATCTAGGATCCATAGTGTTGCTTTACCAGCCCATTTGAGGTACATGTTTTTGGGTACTAACAACACATTACTTGTCATTGTTGCTGCAAATCTGACAGACAAACAAGTAAATGTATTGATCATGATGCTCAAGCATTTTAAAAAGGCTATCACATGGATCATCACAGACATCATTGGCATCCCACCTGGAATATGCACTCATAAAATTCAACTAGTGAATAGCTACAAGCCGAGTATTGACCACCAAAGATGCCTCAACACACCTATGCAAGAGATCTTGTGCAAAATATTTATCAAGTGGTTGGACACAGGTGTCATATATCCAATTGTTGATGGTGAATGGGTAAACCCGGTCCAGTGTGTTACAAAGAAGGGAGGTATCAACGTGATCCCAAATAAGAGAAATGAATTGATACCCATGCAACCAGTAATAGTATGGAGGGTGTATATGGACTATAGGAAGCTCAATGCCTCGACAAAAAATGACCACTTCCCTATATCATTCATGGATCAGATGCCAGATCATTTTGTAGGAAAGGGATGGTATTGCTTTCTTGATGGTTACTCGGGCTATAATTGGATCTCCATTGCTCCATAGGACCAAGAAAAAATGACCCTCACATGTCCCTATGACAGCTTTGCATTTAAAATGATCTTATTTGGGTTATGTAATATGCCAGTGATATTCCAGAGGTATATGATGTCCATCTTCTTAGAAATGGTGGAAGACACTGTTGATGTATTCATGGATGACTTTAGTATAGTTGGTGAATCATTTGAAGATTTCTTGAAGCATTTGCATGCGGTGCTTCAGAGATGCGAAGAATGGCATCTGGTTCTAAATTAGGAAAGTGTCACTTCATGGTGAAGGAAGGCATTATGTTAGGGCACAAAATCTCTATCAAATGCATTGATGTGGATAAAGCTAAAGAGGAGGTGATTGAAAAGCTTCCTCCACCCATCTCTATCAAGGGTGTGAGAAGCTTTCTAGGACACGCAAGATTCTATCGATGCTTCATAAAGGACTTCTTAAAGATTACACACCTTCTATGCAAACTTCTTAAGAAAGAGGCTAAGATCATATTTGATGACGCATGTCTGTGAGTATTCAAAGGTTGAAGAAGAAGTCGATATCAGCTTTTATCATTATTGACCCATACTGGTCAAAGCCCTTCGAAATCATGTGTGATGCAAGTAGGGTCACACTTGGTGTGGTGTTGGGAAAACCCAAAGAAAAGATCCTATATCCCATATATTATGCCAGAAAATCCCTAAATGCAGTATAAAATAACTACACTGTCATGAAGTAGGAGTTACTTGCAACAGTCTTCGCATTCAAGAAATTCAGATCTTATCTTTTAAGGACAAAAGTCATTGTCCATACTGACCATTCAACATTACAATACTTAATGGAAAAGAAGGATGCAATACCAAGATTGATTTGATAGGTACTCCTTTTTCAAGAGTTTGGCTTTGCTTTGATTGACAAAAAAGGAGTTGAAAATCAAGTTGCAGACCACCTATCTAGATGAGAGGATAAGGCCATGGCAAAGTTCAATGATGGGGTGGAGATTGATGATTTGTTCCCTGATGATAGAGTATTGGCAGCATCTCAGGACTGGATACCATGGTTTGTAGACTATGCAAACTACTTGGTTAGTGACATTATGCCATAAAACCTGACTACTCACTAGCGATGCAAGTTTATGTATGATGTGCAGAAGTTTTTCTAGGGTGACCCGTACTTGTTCCACGTATGTGCAGATGGAATTATTCATCATTGTATTCCTAACATAGAGATGATGAGTATTCTAGAGGCATGCCACTCATCCTTAATGGGTGGGACTCATAGTGAAATTTAGACAGCACATAAGATCTTGCACTGTGGCTATTATTGGCAAACCATCCCCCAAGATACCCATGACTATACCAAAACTTATGATAGATGCCAGAGAGAAGACGGTGTTTCCTACAAGCATGGACTCCCCCTAAACCTCATAATGGTAATTGAACTATTCGATGTATGGGTTATTTATTTTGTGGGCCCATTTGTTAGCTCACATAGAAATAAGTATATCCTAGTTGTTGTGGACTATGTACCAAAATAGGTGGAGGCAGTGGTGCTTTGGAACAATGAAGGCAAAAGTGTCACAACATTTCTTAAAAGGAACATCTTCGTAAGGTTTGGTACACCTTAGGTGATGATCAGCGATGAAGGTTCCCATTTCTGCAACAGGTTATTCAAGACCCTACTTGAAAAATATGGAGTTAAGCATAAGGTGGTAACACCTTACCATCCACAGATAAGTAGGCAAGTTGAGGTGTCCAATAGGGAGATCAAACAGATTTTGTCCAAAACCGTGAATGCAAACTAAATTGACTAGTTATGAAATCTTGATGATGCATTATAGGCATATAGGATTGCATTCAAGACCCCCATAGGTATGTCTGCCTACCTACTTGTGTTTAGTAAAGCCTGCCATTTACCAGTGGAGCTTGAACACAAGGCGATGTGGGTGCTCAACAAGTTGAACCTAGATTAGAAGATGCTGCGAACTCAAGCTTGAACCAACTCAATAAACTTGATGAGTTTTTTTTGAAGGAATATGAGAACTTAGCACTGTACAAGTAAAGAATAAAGCTGCAACATGATTTTTTTGCATTGAGCATCACCAGTTTGCACCATGAAAGATAGTAATACTATACAACTCTAGACTAAAGTTGTTTCCTTTAGAACTCAAGTCTAGATGATTGGGTCCACTCAAGGTAGCACATGTTTTCAACCATAGGGTTGTTGAGTTGGAAATTAAGAATGGCACGAGATTTAAAGTCAATGGCCAAAAGGTCAAATAGTATTTAGGCAATGATGAGGAAGTGAGGACAGTAGAAGCATGGACACTTGGTGAAGCCTGAGTAACCAAGTGGAATACGTCGTACTGCAATAATAAATCAGACTCTACTTGGGAGGAAACCCAAGCACAACATTTCTTAGGAACCCAGGTATGTTTTTTGACCCCTATGCTTTGATTCTATTATATTTTGTGCATTAAGAACAATGCATATCTTTTTTGATAGGGTGTGGGTAGTTATAGGCCTCAGTGAAGTCTGAGTAGCTATGGCCTATAACTATCCCAATGTTTGAGTCCAAGGGCTTTTCTTGTTTGTGTTCTTTCCCTACGAAAATTTACTTTCTGTTGATCTGACATGTTTAGGATATATAGGTAATACTATTAGCATATTGTACTTTATTTTATAACATATGTTTGTTTTTATTGAAAAATGATACATATAAAAAAAATTATTTTAAGTAATCTTGATAACATCCATGTGATCTCGATTAATTGACAATGCTTGTTCTGATAAGTGAGGTGAAACTTTGATAAAAAAAAACATGATCTGAGAGTTTGAGTTGATAGTGCAATCAGTGCCAAGTGTGTAGCCTATTTGCATGAATCTCATACTGTGTTTTAATTCAGAACTTGCCCTGTTGCTCTGACATAGACTGTACGTTAGTTGGTTAAGAAAGGATCTTAATCCATTGGTCATACTATTCCACTTAACCTAATTAACCAACTAAATGCATGATGTATCGCTTGATCCGAATATTTGAGCCTTCCATATACCTTTTTCTTTGTAGACACTAAGTAACCAAACCTTGTTGATTGTGAAATCCTAATATTGGCTCTGGTCTTTCCTTGAACATTGTTCACCTTGACTAAGGGAAAAATCTTAAGTTGAGGGTGGCCTGGAGAAATTAGAGAGAATTAATATACTTAATTTCCAAAAGGGGGGGGGGGGGTTTGTAAAAAGCACAAATTAAACCTAAACTAGTGCAATCAGTCAAGTGCAAGTATTATGAAACTAGTAGAAGAAGTAACTAGGGTATTGTGTTCCCCATGGTTCCCTAACTCAGTATATCTAGATAATCGTAAGCGAGAGGCAAATTTCACTATTTGATTTTATCTATCCCCGCAGTGTGAAATTACTAACCCTTACCTTTTGTTCCAGTACAATCACCCCTTGATCCAGTTAGGTTGATTAGACAAAAGAGATTATATCAAATCCTGTTAATTATTCCCTTTTCCTATTCATTACCATCTTGATCCAATCAATAAGAATTTGGGAAGGCTCTAACATTGGCCACCATTAAAAAGCATTCACATCGAAAGGCATAATTAATACATACATGCACACTTTCCAAGAATTATAGATTAACCAAATTTTACTTTGTTAGTTCTTCATGGTTCCCACAATCCTAGTTGTGGATTTAGCTATGCATGATCATTGTAGATGAAAAAATCATATTATATAATATCATAATTAAACACTTACAAGATGAATTAAAGAACAAGCAATCCAAATCTTTACAAGAAATCACAATGTTATAGATAAACAATAAATCACAAGATTCTGAGTTCTCAATGTTTTTTCTCTCTTCTCTCATGTTACAAATGTAAATACCCTTAAAAACTATTTATAATAAGTTAAAATAAAATCCAAAACAAAATAGAAAAACTAGAATCGGCAGGTGAAATGGTCAAGGTTATAGGTCGTATGAGGAACCACAACTCGTACCTGGGCTTCATATCCTTTCAACGTACAAAATTTGTTGTCAACCTACAAGACCTTTTTATAGGTTATATTATGACTTACGAACTGTAGAGGGTTTCGTCTGTTAACTTAACTAAAATTCTTCAAAACTTTGGTCCTCTAGGCACGATGTTATCTATGACCAGTCACTAGACCTAGACTTATAAGTGATCGTCAGACAATACTTCAACAATAAACATATTTTTTATCTTCAACCTATATAATCACATACGGCCCATGAAGCATTCTAAGGATCGTCTAATACCTCATTAATACACATCTGAAACTTGGCCCTTCACTGATTTGACTCAAGAATTGACCTACGGCTCATACAGTGAACCACGGCCTGTAAAGTGACTTGTAAATCACCTAAAACTTCAATTTTATAGCACTTTGCTCAAAATCATCCTGATTCCTGTAATCTTGTAAAAACAACACAAAAATATATCAAACCTATTAATATCACTTTGAGAACACACAAAATCCTAAGTTTTAAGTATTAAAAATATTGTATTTTGGTAGCACATCAGCAACCCATGGTTGTTTGGTAAGTTTTTCTTTTTAAAATAATGGTGCAGGTTTGAAAAGTGGAGAAATGGAAGCAAAAAACAAAAAGGGTGATATGACAAGCCAAATCAGTGGATCACTGAGTTGAGACGATGATCGCTAATTTGACATCCTTCTAGGTCATCTGATGACTCTTGAGGTACTATAAAATTGGGTAGTTAAATTTACAATCGGTGGATCACTGAATCATATAGGCAATAGTCACCACATTTTGAGGCTAAAAAAAGGTTTGGTTGTTCTCAAAAAAGGCAGTAACTAACGCATTCGGCGTATCGCCAAGTGTGTTCGGTGGAGTGACTCAGCATCGTCAAAACCTCACGCCTTACCGGCCTACTTAAGACTTTTCAAATACCTCAACCTTTCACTCTCCATATTTCCTTCTTTTCACTTCCTGGACAAACCAAACTTCCCTACAACTTTTCTTATTGCATTTTTCTTTGGATTGAGTGTATTCCATCAACAAAACTCTTATTTGGAAATCCTCATTTGTAGTACATCATCGTTAAGGTATGTTTATAGCCCTTTGTTTTACTTTTTAAAAATGATATTGATTGATAAGGGCATGCTTAGGGTTTTGTGAGGTTGATAATTATAGTATGTGGTTAAAATCTTATTCAAAATTATGTGGGTGATGTGTTTTAATGATTCTAGAACCCTATGCTTTATTTGTAATTTGTTCATTTGAGTTTTTTATTCTTTTGAGAAATTGTTAAATTGATTATGCATGTGTTATGTGCTAGTTCTAGATTTGATGAAAATGCTGCCCAACTATTGAATGATGTGGTGCATTGTCCCAATTTTGATCATAACACCTTGTTGAATAGCCTTTAGTTCAGATATTTCCATGAATGTTTGAATGCTTTGATATAATATGCATGCTTGTTGAGTTGGTTGCTTTTATAGGCTAAGGGTGAAGTCTGAGTAACCTTTAAATTCTTTTGAGTGACCTGAACTTGTCCGATGATAGATTGGGTGATGTCATTCTTAAGGGCAAGTCATCATTTGATAGAATTTGTAGTCGTGGTGATAATGGTAGGGTAGCAAGTGACCTTTGAGTATGTGTCTGACGGGTAATCCATCGAGTATTTTCGATAGGCAAATTGACCAGTGTTTCCCTTCATGATTTTCTAAAGCTTAATTTTAAATGCTACTTTCCTATGATTGATCCTCACACTTGTGTTTGAGATTATTTTGCAGATATGGGTAAACCATAGGAACCAATCACTCATGTTGGATCTCAGGCAGCTCGAGGTGTTACTATAGCCCCCGATCAGGCAATACAAAGTGCCCATAAACCTCGTAGGGAAGTACAAGGCAATGGAAAGAGGAAAGTCGCATAATACAGGGATTCCGACAGAGATGATGAGGGATTCCTTAATGTGACATGGACAACTTTAGAGGATGAGCAAGAACGGTCCAAAACTCTAACACATGAGCCTACTTCTATGTCGAGTCACACACGATGATGAATTGAGGCTAGATCTAAAGCTCTTTATGACTTTCTCCTCTAGAAATCCCAATTAATCCAGGAGAAAATCACCCCAAGATATTTAAAGAAGCTAAAAGCAATGGGGCACAAGATAATTTTTTTGGACAGGAGATTGTTGACTGATGGGGTAGTTGATCAGTACATCGAGGTGTGGGACACTCTAAAATTCCAAAATTTTTAGTACATTACCAGACCTTGGGACCCGTATATTCTATGTTGGGTCTGAGAAATTTATGACCCTTATGACAAGGACATTCCCCAAAGCAGAAGTTGGGTGAAGATTATTCTCAAACCTCTTGATTCTATGGAGGTTCGCGGTGTGCACGCCCCTTGTAGTGAAACAAAAATAAATGATATTCTAGGATGCATATACCGATATCAAAACAACCTTGAAGATATGATACAACTGGTGAAGTTTGATAACATCAAAGCTTGGTTGGCCCCACTGATTGGAATCCCAGCTCCTTGATGGTTGGAGGAAAGAGCTATCATTGAGAAAAAGGAGATGAATATTCTGATGAGATTTTGGTTTGGATTTATTAGCAACAACCTAATGCCATCACAAAATGAGTCGATACTTTAACATCCAAATGTGGCTTTGGTTGGTAGCATCATGGACCATCGGAAGTTGAATCTTTGTTGTATCATCGCCCCAGAGATCCTCCCTAGAGAAAAGCAGGTGCAGACCTCACTTCCATTCCCTAGCCTCATCACAACCTTATACAGGTGATCTAGATTTCCAATTAACAAAAAAACTGACATGAAGATATCCAGAGAATAGAGGTTAAGTTTCAAAGGGATGAAAAGGATCAGGCAAGGAATAAGTTGGTTGATAAAATACTGATAGTTGATGTTGAGGTTGTTAAGATCAGGGTTGCAGAGTCGGCAACCAACCCTATTTGGTTGTTAAGATCAGGGTTGAGCATTGGCTAGTTAGCTAAGGTGGTTGACACTCATGCCACTCGAGTTGAGTCTTATTTGCCTAAGATGAATAAGAATTCCATCATTGTAGCATTGGCCCCATGTATTGAGGCTGAGAACATGCAAAGGGAATTGATTAAGGCTCAAAAGTTGAGAATGGTTAGGCTCGAGATAGTTCTTGAAGATCATGGGTAATAGTTAGCAAGTTTGTTTGAGAGGGTGACTGATGGATTATCGGCTACAAAAGCCGACATTGGGTATTTGAAAGTGGAGGTGTCATTTTTGAAGTCCACAGACTTAAATTCTTTTTGAGATAGATTGGAGGTGCCACCTAGAGTTCATATAAATATAGTTCCTGAGTAATCGATAGGAGTTGATATTACCGGTGGAGGAGATGACAAAGAAGATGACATACTACCAACACCAGATACTGATGAAGAGGCCTTAGGAGATGAGCCAAGCCAGGCGAAGCGTGAGGAATTAAAGTGGTTAGAAGCATAGATTGTGGACACTATGACCAAGGAATCCCTCAAGGACATATTCATGATTGGCAGTTCAGATGTACATGAGCCCGATCCCGTAGGTTGATAATTGACTTAGAGAGTGCACCACACGATATGAGCATTGATGTCCCCATGACCACTTCTTCAGCTCCACCACTACCACCACCACAACAAGATTGATCATGTTCAGGGGGATTCTAATTCTAACTCCTTTATTTTATGCTTAATTGATGTTGTTTTTGCACATTGAGGACAATGTTCTTTTTTTAGGAGGGGGTAAGCATTTTGAAGTCCACAATATTTCTTGATAATGACTAACTACTATTTTTATTTATGGTTTGGATAAGACAATGTTTACTTTAGTTTTGTTGATGGAAATTTGAGATAATTTTTAATTTTGGGTTGTAAATATTCTTTTATTTTGGGTTTTAATAGTAAGTAGTTCTTTTAATTTTCTTTCCTTTTGATTTGGATGGATAAATGAATGAATAATGTCTTTAATATTTGTGGCAAACCTTGTGCATATGTTAAAAGTCATTAAAATATATTTATCATGTCTCTAGTCCTTAGCAATTCAAGTATCAGTAGTCCATATCTTTGATTCGGATGGTGTCATGAACAAGGAGCATGTAATAACTCATTGATTAGTCCTTTTCTTGAAAACTCAATCAATGAACAGATTTGTTACATCTTGATTAGACTATGTGAGTATAGAGCTTGGATATGCGATGATCGTAAATTATAAGTATGTGTTTCCATTTTTTGAATGTGAATCCCTTTTGCCAATGTAAGTTAGGATTTTGTTGAAAGGCATGTTTTGCAATATCTAGAACTTCTCTAGTTTGGTTTGAGGATTGATTTTGTTAATTCCGAATTAGGAAAGGACCTTAGGCCTTCCTTGGTTTATTTTGAGTCCAACTTGACCATATAAGCCTACAGGTGATATTGAATTGATCCCTTAGTGAACCCTTTTTAGCCTTAATCCTTTCTTTGGAAGCCATGTAGCCTTGACCTTTATTGTGAAAAACAAATCCTTCTTGTTCCTCACTATTCATTCTTCGAGCTTAAGTGAGCGAAAGTATTGGCTAAAGGCCAAAGTTAGGGGTGTTGGTAGAACAAGGGTCTCTCCCATGTAAAAGTTGAGGAAAGAAAAAGAAAAAGAAAGAAAGAAGAGGAGTCCTTGACTGATGAGAAAAAGAAGAAAAGATCCAAAAAGTTGAAAAAATGGCGAAAAGAAAAGAAATTTGTGTGAAAAGAGGACCCTTCAAAATGCTTAAAAGATTGTTGCAAAAAGGGGGACACCTAGGATTGAAAATCAAGAGCAAAAGATGTTAAGTGGAGAAGAAAAGAATGAGGATCAAAGGATTCATGAGTATGAAAAGTGTGTGTAGGGTTCAAGGAGGGATGAGCCACTATTATCCATATGTTATCCCATCCGTCCTTAGCCCTACATAATAGACCGAACAAAGTCCTTTAGGATCCTAATCCGGATGAAATTGAATGAACTCTAATTGAGAATAAGGGAAAGCCTATGGGTTGAAGCTTACACACCATTTCTCATTTGGAAGAGTGAGAGTTGAAGGGATCCTTGGAAATCGTGTCCTAATCTTGTGTATATAGAATCTTCTTTGGCGTGAGAGCAAATGGTGATGCTTTTAGGGAGTGATTAGCAGCTACATGAACAATTGTGAGTGTAGCCATGTATTGACCACTCCTTAGTCACCTCTTGGGGCTTCAAAATAGCATAAGTGGTTTGTGAAAGCCTTAAGGATGGACGAAAAAGGTGGAATTGTATGTGTTTCTCCCTATGGCCCTGTTTGCAAGCATTATGTTGGACTAATATTTGTGTTTCATTTGCTTGAGGGTAAGCAAAAGCTTAATTTGGGGGTGTTGATAAGTCCATATCTTAGACTCATTTTAGGCTTAGAATGTGAAGAAATATTATCCTCGATGTGCTATTATACTCCATATGTTGATTAAACTGTGTGTTTCATGACAGGATTGGGATAAAAGTGCATAAGTGGACAATATTCAATAAAACAAGGAAAAGGACCAAAATGCTTGAAAGGCAGAGAAAAGCAACATCGCCGACATAATTAGTGGATCGCCCAATAGCCAAGCAGAACACTTAATGGTGTAGTACTCATCACCCCAAGTTCATGACAGAAGGCGATGGATGAAGAGATTCGGTGGAATGTCAAACATGATTGGTGATGAACAAAGACGTCACCTAATATTGTAAAAACTGATGTCTTCAGGCAATGCTGGAGAAGGCAGTTAAGTGCATATTCGGCGCATCGCCAAAGTGATCGGTGATAGTTGAACTTGACCGTCGAACAGAGAATTAGTGCACAAACTTTCACAAATTTTCAAAGACTATATAAGCCTTTTGGCAAGGACATTGTACATAGAAGATTTTATTTTAGTTTGTACATAGAGATAGAGAGAGAATAGAGTAAATAGAAGGTTCTTGCTGAGCAAGTACAAGGTTTGGTGATTTCAAGCATTAGAAAGAAGAAATTGAATAGATTAGCTGGGGTAATTCAACTTTTCTCTTGTAATTCATCTTACCCATGTTCTTAGTTACAGTTTATAGTATGATTTCTCTACTTTTGAACATGTTCAGCTAAAACCCCTATGTTGGGGATGTGTATATAATATAGGTCTTTGATTTCTCAGTAGGGTCTAAGATATTTTGATTATATTGATGTTAATTTGAGTGAGTTTACTCCTATTTCTAGTTTTATCTATAATATTGACGTTACAAACTCAGGGTTTACTCTCGATCTCTGATTATTGTAGTAATTTGAGTAATTAGAGTGTGCAATAGGTGTATTAGCTGGAAATCTTTTGGAGTTTTAGTTGAATGCCATAAAAATGGATTCAATAGCTTAAGTATTAGGAGTTTTACTATACTTTCTCAGGCCAGATGTTTCCTTGAGTGATTTGCATGTGGAGTCATAATAGATCCATGTGAGACACCTTTGTTGTCATAATTGAAATGTTGGTTACCATCAACCTAGCTTACTCACATATTTTTAACTCAATTAATTAAGTGTTTAGACCCGGTTAATTAGATCTATCCCCATATTTGCACACCCCAATCATATCTCTCTATTTATTGTTAATATGCAATTTAGAATTATTAGTAGCTGAATCTTATTATATACTTACTTGCAACCCCCCCTATTTTGACACTACAAATACCTAGTTCAACCCATTACTTCACCTCTTGAACCACCATTCCCTGTGGGATTTGACCCTAACTTTTTTGTAAGGTTAATATGCTGATAATGATTATCTTTATTTCCATTCACGAAGTAGGCTTGAACGTCATCAGGCACATGGGTGTAGGATACTCCCTAACCTAAACCTACATGCCCATTGGGCTACCATAAGCTCAACAAGTACAAGTACACACCAGCTAGCCAACTATGCGTACATCGAACCCCATATGATCAAGTGTGCCAAACTTATAAATCTAAACCATGAAGTAAGAAGGGGAGCACAGAGTCTGGACCTTTAACATGTAGATGTGGCCCCTATCAAGTACAATGCCAATTATGTCAAATGCTAAGGAAGGGAGAATAGAGCCCGAACCTATCACCGTGGATATGTGCCCCATCAAGTATAATGCCCCAGGTCAATTCATGACCTATCTAAGCCTCAAATCTGTCAGACTCAAGTCTATTATATTAGTCTGTAAGGACATACACCTATTGAGTCACCAAGTGGAAAATAATCAGTCTACTGGCCCTGAACGACAAGGGTCTTTGGCATCACTAGACTAAGGCCAATATACTTCAATATATAATACAATCTCAACTACAACTTCATTATATATATCACGACCTTATTCATAAACTTCAATATATAAGAATCTCAACCACAAATATGTTACCAATAGGCATAGATGATCAAACAATATAGTGCAAATATTTGTTGACCCCAAAATCAACCAAATAGAAATTCACAGTATACATAACATGTCCATCTAACTCCCAACCCAATATTCATGAAATTCCATCAATATTCACGTATTCAGACTCAGCCTAAAAGAAGAGAAGTTGTAGCCTACCTATAGGTCGATACGCGTACTCCAACCTACTTTGCCAGCACATTCGTTTTTCGAATAGCTTTGGAATGCTACCAAGATATCAAAAAGAGATTCACAATGCTATGTATTAAAATTATAAAAAATGAAAATGGGCCAATTTAAGAGTCTAGAATGGAAAAAGTGGAATTCACACTAAAAATTCCAGAGTTGACCTCCAAAACAAGTCCTAGTCAGCTTTCTGATCTTATATTCCAAAATGGGACACAATTTGTGGCTCAGAGTACCTTAAAAGTAATGCACAAAAAAATTTAAATCTAGCTCAAAAAACTACAGCAGCATATATTTACAAAAAATACCAGAAACGAAGTCTCAACAACTAATACCAAGTACACCTCGATGTTCCTCATGGAAAACCTCACAATTTAGCCTCAAGAATCATTGAAACTGGACCCAAAATTCTCAAGGTATCAAACCTCAAAATTCACCAAAAATCTAATCCAAAATGGCATAGGACAGCAGCTTAAGACAAATAAATTACTAAAATGAAACTTTAATAGAAAAAACCAATTGCACCACAGTGAACCTCACAAAAAATCCTACAATTTAGACTCCGGAATCACCTAAATCAGACTTAAATAGGTCAAGAAATTATTTTCCAAAGTTCACCAAAATCCTCACTCCACAAATTACCCCAAGGAGTAGCAAAAACAATGGTTTTACCTAAAATGAACCTCAAATAGAAGATTTCGACCACACCATAGCAAGCATCTCAAAAACCACACAACATAGACCCAAATTGGACCTGTTATACACAAATGATCAAATTTCAAATTCTCCAAAATTTACCTTCAAAAATCAGTCATATCAACAACAGAAATTACCTCAAACAAAGCACCAACAATCATCTAACACTACCATTGAGTTCTTATCAATATTTTATGCGAAATGGGCTTTTGAATCACTTGAATTGGCCTCTAAATGAACAATTTATCAAGTCCCAAAATTTAGGAAAATGGCTGGTCTAGTTCTGAAAATCTGCTATATATAGGCCTCATTTTATTTTTGATAGGGTGTTTGAAATTCGTTCGGAATCTCATACACACAAATGGACTATGCAACTTCACTAAATTCGATATTTTGGATTCAATGGCATAATTGAAATTTCCATATGAGATCGTTACAATTGAATGTGGGTCACATTTCCAAGGCCATATTTAACTAAAATTTATCAAGTAGCTCAGAATAAGTTTGAAAGCCTTGGGAAGTGAATAAAATATCATTTTAGACTAAACTTGATGTTCAGGAACTAACTACACTGTCAGAATTTCTAATTGGATGCATTTTCTAAGAATCTTGATCAACGTCAACTATTAGCCAGTTTTCAAGGCTAAAACGCTAAAAATGGTTCAAAATTGCACTGAACGCCTCGATACTCAAGATAACCATTCTTCTACCCTAATTTGACTGATCTGAAGCTGGTGGAACCTTCAGAATTCTGTTCTAAGGTCATTTACACACATTTTACTCCAATAAATCATTTTTCAAGCTATAAAGGCCTTCAAAACATGAAAAACTACACAACATCCAACTGAACGACCAGGTGATCGAGCTACCAGTGCCAACATGTCATAAATAACTTGGAGTCACTATAGGAATGCTCTAAATAATGAAATAACACAGCACATGAAAAATGACTTGAAGGGCCATTACACTATCTCCATGGTGGATTTTTTGTCCTTTGACTTTTTCGTTCTAGTTAATTGCACCACACCTTCTTTAGAATTTCTATTAAATAGTTATTGTATGCATCTATTAATTGCTACCTTACATCTTAATTAAAAGAAAATAAGGAAATTTAAGGGTGTCAAAAGAATATGAAAAATTGAACGAATCTGTAATGATCATGCTGGTCATTTTTTAGCTTATTTGTGAAAATTACTATTTTGCCCTTTTGTAAGTTGCTTAGGACTTATTTTGAACTATTTGTGTTGTTGTAACTGAGAATTGGTGTTTATAAAGTAAAATATATGCGTTTTGGCATTTTTCAAAGCTTAAGTCGTTGAAAAAGTGAATTTTATACCATTCTAAGTTTTGGGTGTCAGAATAAAAATCCGATGATTCTCTTAGCTTCGGAATGTTGAATTTTGTCTAGAAGAAGTTACAGAATTCATTTGGAGTTAAAGTGAGGATTTTGGACTCAAAGTTGCATTTTCAGTTGATTTTGGAGCCTTAGGTTGACTTTGGTCAGCATTCGGATTTTTGAAACTCTAATCAAAATTCTGACAGTTTCAGTAGTTTTGGATGATGAAACTAATGCTAAAAATGGTCTTATTGTAATTTTTGGAATTTTCGAGGGAAGTTTTGGTATTTTAAATTTTAACTAGTTTTAACGAGCTTTATTAGGAACCGGGTCAGGGAGGCCTCAAAATTGAATTCTGATAATTGCATTGAATTTGGATCATCATTTCTAGTAGGGATACATATTTGGTTTGTGCTTATTGGGTTCCGAATTGACCTCGCGGGTCCATTCTGAGTTGGAATCTATAGTTGGTTTGGAAATCTGGTGCAATAACTTTTACCATTTGGGTTCGCGGGATTGGGCCTCGCATTTGCGAGGGTCTGCCCTTGTTCTTCTCTATGTTTATGTATAAGCCCTCCATATTAATGGAGGTCTAATCACTTCCTTTTTGGCATTTGAAAAGGTCATTTTTCTAGGCACTCCGCATTAGTGGAGTAGTAAATGTTCTGAAATAGTTTTTATTCGTGAAAACGCCCATTTCCTCTATTTTTTACATTTTCAAACTTTCTTTGGTGATTTTTGAAGATACTTTTCAAGGAAAACTTTTTGGTAAGTGTGTTTTACATCAAATTAATTAATTTCTATTACCTTTCTCTTGATTTTATCTTAAATTTCCTGATTTTGAATGTCTGAAATTGGATTTTTCATGCCTTTGATTAGGAAACTTTAAATGTTGATTTCTCCAATTTGAACTCAATTTCAGTGAGATTTTCACCGATGAACTCCTTTTCTTATTTAGAATCATAATTTTTGGTCAAATTCTAGATTCGTGAACTCTGAACTATAGCCCTAATTTTGACCACTTTACCCTTGGATGCAATTCGTGCTAATATGAGCATTAAAATTCATCTCTTGATGCATAGTATCTATTCTTGATAGTGGTTGGTTGATTTGGAACTCGTTTTGAGGCTTGGGGTGATCAAAAGCTTAGTTCGAGTGTAATTTCAACATCGGGGTAGGTTCGGCTAGCCTATTTGGGACTAGATTTGTGTTATTGGGTATATTTATGTGATAATTATAATATTTGGATTGTTTCTCGAGTAATTGGATGAGTATGATAGTATTTTGGTAAAAATGTGATATTGGTTGTATTGAAATTGGAGTAATTGAGATATTATTGGCAAATTGAGATGTGTCTTTGATAATGAGATATATTTGGATGTTATTGTGATAATCTAAGACTTGAGACTTGTGATATCATTTGGGAAACATTGTGATTATTGGTGGTACTTAAGATATCTTTTGAGACTCGTGTGCACCATTTGGGACTTGTGAAGTCCAGTGATATCATTATATATTTGGTTATGAATCAAATGAGGTGATTTGAGACATGTTGATGGTTTGTGGTACCAGTTCAGGCACTTGGCATTCCCTTTTGGATTTTATGATTGGTATTTGTCAGTTATCTTATTATATTATTGTCAAATACATTGATTGTGGCATCTGCATGCATTCATTCCATATCGCATGTCTACCTCCCCTTGACCACAGGCAGGTAGCAAGGATTGAGATATTGGCCCACTTTTTATAAAACCCCTTAACCACGAGCAGGTGGCAAGGGTGAGATGTACTAATTTTTGAGATATTGTACCACCTTTTATAAAATCCCTTGACTATGGGCAGGTGACAAGGTGGAGATTGTACCACTTTTTAAAACCCCTTGACCACCGGCAGGTGGCAAGTTTGAGAGATTTCAGTATATGGTCTGACAAGATCCCTATAGGTTCTACCTAGTAGCCATAGCTTGGTAGATGTATACACCCGTTGTGTAACAGTCATGATTCCACCCCTTGCATTGCATTTATTCACTTCATTTGCACTGCATCATAATTATAATTGATCTCTTTATCTATTCTTCTATATATTGTGTACGAACTTTATCATTGCAGGTAAGAGGGGTTCTTAGCTATTACATGCTTATCTGATTTTATTGTCCTAGTCGATTGAACCTACTGGGTACATTTTAGTGTACTCTCCCCTACTACGCTTCCTCCCTGCAGATCGAGCATAAGGACTCCCTCGTGGTAGTTGATTCATTCGAGTAGAGTTTCTTATCTTATCAAATCATATTGATAAGTCTCAGACTTTGAGCAATCGTTGTACTATTGAGACTTCCTTTTGTTATTTCTTTCATATCAAACTTTGTATTTTCCCTATGAGACAGCTTTGTATTTACTCTTTCACACTATGTTGAAGCTCTTGTACTCATGACTCCAGGTTTTGAAAATTTAAGTTAAATATTGTGGTTTCTTTGCTTTACTCTTTCTTCCTTTAGTTGTGATCCAGTTTTCTGTCATGACAAGTTTGTTATTAGAGCTTTAGGTTCATTAGGGTAGTGAGTAAAGAGCAGAGTGCCTAGTAGAGTCTTGCAGATCGGTATGTAGATATCCATACCCATCTTCGGGAGGTTACAGGGCACTTGATAGGAAACGTTTTTAGTCTTGCTTCTATTCATGAATTTCTTCATTTCAATTGTTTTGAAAGTATCTAATCTACCCCTCTTATGCATATGCCGATGACTAGGGCCCCGATGGTTAGTAGGTGAGCTTGAGCTAGCTGATGTGGCCCCCACCCATGGTCGAGGTAAGTCTTGTGGTAGGGCCAGTTGTCGTGGACATGCTAGAGGGGTAGCTTCGCTCAGCGGATAGGCTAGATCAGCTACACTAGAGCCTGAGGAACCCATAGACTTTGTTCCACCACCTTTAGCCCCAGATACCATGCCTTCGATTCAGGAGATACTTCTACAGTATTTAGCAGACTTGAGGGAGCTTCTTCTACTCCTGTTATTCTCGATGCACCAACTTTTACATTGTCGGCTGGTCCTTCTACAACTCTAATTGATCCACCTATAGTGCATGTTTGTCCTTTTATTATTTTGCCTCAGACTTCTCAGCCTAGTACTGGGTCACAACTTCAAGATTTATCTATTGCACTATCTATTGCATCGTCTAAATTTTTGGTGCCACCATCTTCTGCTAGCCCTATGTCTACTGCCAAGCAGAAGAGTTTTGAGAGGTTTGTTCAGTTGGCTCCTCCCAGATTTGATAGTACGTCTGGTGATAGGGCCTATGATTTCTTATCAGAGTGTCAGGATAGGTTGTGTAATTTGGCTATCCTTGAGACACATAGAGTTGCTTATATCTCTTATCAGTTCACTATCTAGGCCAAAGAGTGGTGGAGATCAATCTTGGCTCATAGACCTATTAGATTACCAATTAGGATATGGGATTAGCTCACTAAGATGTTCCCAGAGAGGTTTGTGCCATATAGTCTCCAGCACAGCAGGCAAGACAAGTTTGACCGGCTTCAGCAGAGATCTCTATCAGTATCTAATTATGAGGCTAAATTTTATGAGTTGTCCAGGTATGCCTTATTTAGCATCCCCATAGAGTTTGAGAGGATCCGACAGTTTGCCAAGGGATTGGCAGGATAGCTTTAAAAGGTTATGAATTCATTAATCCTAGCAAGAGGTACTTTCCAAAGTGTAGTGGACCATGCACATATGATTGAGCATATTAAACATGACCATCAGGGTAGCGGTAAAAGATTCTGCCAGCATGGTCAGTTTACTGACCACCCACCGCGAGACAAGGATTTTCATAGACAGGGTCACAAAGGCAGAGCAGTTCATATAGCTATTCCTTCCTCTACTAGAGTTGATAGATCCAGACCTATTCAGGCAAGTCGTGATAGCTGTTTAGGTACAACTAGATGTGGTGGTTTCTTAAGAAAGTCATCTCAAGGATGGGATCCCAAGGCTTGTTAAAGTTGTGATAAGGTTGGGCATTTGGTCAATCGTTGTCCTCATCGTGCACCTCCTGCATAGTTATCAAGGACTCAACCATCCCATCCAACCCTAGCACCAGTAGGGAGAGATACTTCTCAGTGCATCAGAGGTTGTTGATGTCGCTCAAGCTACACCTCTTTTTGAAGGTTAAAGCAGTTGTTGACAAGTAAATAACCTAACCAGTGTTATGGTCGAATTCTATAGGGAATATGGCAGACTCCAGAGTAGTTCAATTGCAAAGTGAGGTAATTAACCTACTTATATCCCAAAGAGGGGGTTGTAATTGCAAAATAAACCTAGGCTAATACAAGTGCTATGAAATCGATAGAAACGTTAACTAGGTGATGTGTTCCCTATGATTCCCTAACTTAATATTACTAGATAATTGTAATTTTCTCTAGTGTGTAGATGCAGAACAGTAAGTTAAGTTTACCAAATACTTTGATCCAACTGTAAGGTAAATATCACCAAAAACTTTTATCCATCTCTGTAGTGTGACACTATTAAACCTTACCTATTGTCCTCGTATAATCTCCCCTTGATCCAATTTGGTTGGTTAGACGAGAAAACATCAATCGAATCTTGTTAATTATTCTCTTTTCCTATTCATTACCTCCTTGATCTGGCAAGTAACACTAGGAGAGTTCTAACATTGGCCACTGTTAAAAAAGTATTTTAGATAAAGAGAATTACTTAATACATTCATACACACTTTCCAAGAATTATGAATTATCTAATTTTACTTCATTAGTTCTTCATGGTTCCCATAACCCTAGTTGTGGATTTATCTAATCATAATTAGTGTGGATGCAAGAATCATGATATATAATAACATAATTGACCACTTACACAAGGGAATTTAGAAACAAGATTTCCAACTCTTCAATAGCAATCACAAGAATCAAGAACACAAAAGATTATTTTTCTCTCCGTCTAAAAATACTCAAAACAATGAATTACTATGAACTCTTTGGTAAACTTATCGAAAAATAACTTAAAAACTTATTTATAATGTCTAAAGTACAAAACCAAATTAAACTAGGTCAGTACACTCTATGAACCATAACATGTTCCACGGTCGCAGTTGGGCTTTCGTGGACTTTATCTTCGAACTAGGGTAACTTCTAGGAGACCTTTCTATGGGTCGTATAAGATGCTATGGCCCGTGGAGGGTTTCATCTAATGACTTTCCAGCAACTCCCCAATCTCTAATCCTCAGGGTATGACAACTGATCTATGACTCGTATAATGGTTAACATCTCGTCAACTTGCACATAGATTAAACTTCTAAAAATAACCCTTTACTGGAAATTACTATGACTCCCCTTCTACGGCCCTTGAAATAATCCACGAACTGTAAAGGGTTTTGTGGATCACTAAAATTAGCATTTTCAGCGTACTTCACCCAAAAATCATGTCAACCCTGTAATCCTTCAAACAAACATAAAAATACATCAAATTTACTAACATCGCTTTGAGAACACATAAAATTCTAAGTTTTAAGTATCAAAAGTGTTGTATTTTGATAACACATCAGTGGTACTAGAGAGGGTAGAGGTTGTGTGAGAGGTGGAGCTCGTGGAGGCCCATAGTTTAGTGGAGGGCGCAGAGTATGTTATGTAGTTCCAGATAGGGCCGAGGCAGAGGGCTCTTATATGATTATTACTAGTATTGTTTTGGTGAATCATTGTTCTGCTTCAGTCTTATTTGATCCAGGCTCTACTTATTCTTATGTATCAGTTTATTTTGCCACATATTAGGGTATTATGTGTGAGCCCTTTACCAAGCCTATATGTGTTTCCACCTTGGTAGGTGAATCTTTAGTGGTGAATCGGGTGTATCCCGGTTATATTGTTACCTTCTTGGGAAGGGATACTATTTTTGATTTGATATTACTTGATATGGTTGACTTCGATGTGATATTGGGTATTAATTGCTCATTTTATCATCATGTTATTCTTGATTGTTGTACAAAGACTATGACCTTATCTTGTTCTGGTTTGCCTTAGTTAGTGTAGATTAGAGCATCTAGTTCTTATCCCAAGGGGGTGATCTTGTATATGCATTCTTGTAGAATGATGGATAAGGAGTATTTATCATGTTTGACTTATGTTTGGGTTTTCTCTCAGCAGTCACCATCATTAGGGACCACCAGGGTTGTGGGGGATTTTATGGATGTGTTTCTGATGGATTTTCCAAGTGTTCCTTCAGATCATGATATTGATTTTTCTATTAATGTAGAGCCGATCACTAAGCTCATTTTTGTTTCCCCCTATCGGATGGTTCCAACTGAGTTGAAAGATCTAAACGAGCAGTTAGAGGATTTATTGAAGAAGGGGTCTCCATTCAAGTGTGTCCCCTTGGGGTGCTCCTATCTTGTTCGTGAAGAAAAAGGATGGTACTATGAGGATGTGTATTGACTATCATTATTTGAACAAAGTAACCATCAAGAATAAGTATCCTTTGCCTCGTATTAATGATTTATTCAACCAATTGTAGGGTGCTTCGGTATTCTCCAAGATTGATTTGAGATCTGGATATCACCAATTGAGAGTTCGAGAGTCAGATGTCCCAAATATAGACTTTAGGACCCATTACGGTGATTATGAGTTTGTGATTATGTCATTCATGCTGACTAATGCTCCAGTCGCTTTTGTAGAATTGATGAACTGGGTGTTCAAGTCTTATCTGGATATATTTATGATTATGTTTATTGATGACATCTTGGTTTACTCTAAGAATGAGTCTAACTATGTCCAATATTTGAGGATTTTACTTCAGAAGTTGAGAGAAGAGAAATTATATGTCAAGTTTTCAAAGTGTGAGTTCTGGCTCGAGCTGGTAACTTTCCTTGGGCATGTGGTGACGAAAGATAGCATTATGGTAGATTCGGCTAAGGTAGATACAATTCATGACTTGGCTAGGCCAACATCTGTGACTAAGATTCAGAGTTTTATAGGTTTGGTGGGGTATTATCAGTGCTTTGTGCAGGGATTCTCTTTTATTGCAGCCACATTGACTAGACTCACTCAAAAGGATGTAATTTTTCAGTGGTCGAAGGAGTGTGAGTGTAACGACTTGAAAATTTTTGAACTTCACAATGGTTGTTCAAGGTTAGTGTTGAACTTGTCATGGTTGAATTTTGGTAAGCATGGGTTGTATTTAAGTGGACGGATTCAAGGGAATCGTTTTGGTGGAAGGTTGTAAGGCCGTTTAGGGAGTATTGAATTTGAGAGGCCATATCTTTTGGTACGGAATTAACAATGTAGGCTATTATATACCAAATCAAAGCTCTTTGAGTTATCTTCGCGAAGCAACTAGTTTCACTCAATTTGGAGTTCGAATATGAAAGTTATAACTTTTGTAGTGAGACTTCTCGTACTTGAAGGTATGCTGGAAAAGTGTTCCGGATTGGGGTCTAAGGGTGGGATCATGGACCGTTTGGTGGTTCACGGTTCGTGGTGGTTCCCGTGAGTTGGTCCAGTGTGTCCCTTGGGGTTCGGACGAAGCCATGGACCACTTCACAGTCCGTGTGACCCTTTACGGCCCGTGAAGGGTCCAGTGGGTTGACCCAGTGGGCTGCTTTGTCTCAGGGCTGGTTCTTGGACCAAGTTTGGTCTCACGGATAGGTCCACGGTCCGTGATCTAGTACACGACCCCTGGGGGGTTCTGTGAGTCATTGTTTCAGTGATCCCATCAATTTCATTAATGGTTAATTCGTAATTTAATTAGATCCTATGCCCCTTTTAGGCTTTCTAAGGTCTCCTAACTCCCCTAAATCAAACCCTAATCCGCTTTCATCCATTCTAACACTCTTCAATCTCCACCAAAATTCTCTCAATCCTCTTGACCTCTATTGATGAAAGCTTGAAGAAATTGGGAAAAATCATCTTTCTTGTAAATCCATTCAATTCTCTTGGCTAATCTCTAGGTATGTGGATTTGATTCATGGATTACATTTCATCCATGAAGACCCAAGAACCCTCCACTTTAAATTTTGAATTTTAACTTTCTTTAACTATGGGTTCTTTAAATTTTGATGTATTTCGTTGCATTGAGTTGTGGGCTATAGAAATTAGGTGATTTAATGATGATTTGAGTTTGAATTTTATGAAAGCATGGGAATTCTTGAAGAATCAATGTGCATGTCCCTTTAATGGTTTAATATGCATGGGTAAATTGCATTATGTTTTGAATTGGGATTTTATCATG
>JBCEWC010003302.1:0-30807 GCA_038996855.1 Solanum aculeatissimum
GGAACTTCTTAAAGATTATGATATGAGTGTCCTTTATCACCCCGGTAAGGCTAATGTTATGGCGGATGCTCTTAGTAGATTCTCTATGGGAAGTGTGATACACGTGGATAAGGAAAGGAAAGAGATATCAAAGGATGTGCACTGTTTTGGTAGGTTGGATGTGAGGTTGGCCGAATCCGACAATGGTGGAATCCTTGTGCAAGGTGGGTCCGAGTCCACTTTGGTAGTTGATGTTAAGACTAAACAAGATTTAGATCCTTCCTTAGTGGAGTTGAAAAAGTTAGTTGCCAAAGGGAAGATTGAGGTTTTCTCCCAATAGAGATGGTGTGCTTCGGTACCAAGACCGTCTATGTGTTCCAGATGTAGATGGCTTGAGGGAAATCATCATGAAAGAGGCTCACAATTCAAAATATTCTATTCATCTGGGATCTACCAAGATGCATCGAGATTTGAAAAAGTTGTATTGGTGGCATGGTATGAAGAAGGACATGGTTAAGTTTGTATCGGAATGTCCAAATTGCCAACAAGTGAAAGTAGAACATCAAAGGCCTGGTGGCTTGACCCAAGATATTGAAATTCCTACTTGGAAGTGGGAAGATGTGAATATGGACTTTGTGGTTGGGTTACCCCGTACTCGGAGACAATTTGATTCCATATGGGTTGTGGTTGATAGAATGACTAAGTCGGCTCACTTTTTACCGGTAAAGACTACTTATAGTGCCGAGGAGTATGCTAAGGTATATATCCGAGAATTGGTGAGATTGCATGGTATGCCAAGGTCTATCATATCGGATCGTGGCACTCAATTTACTTCTCATTTTTGGAGGTCCTTTCAAAAGAGACTTGGTACTAAAGTCAAGTTGAGCACCGCATTTCATCCTCAAATCGATGGACAAGTTGAAAGAACAATTCAAATCTTGGAGGACATGTTAAGGGCTTGTGTGTTAGAGTTTAAGGGAAATTGGGACGATCATCTACCTCTCATCGAATATGCTTACAATAATACCTTCCATGCTAGCATTGGTATGGCTCCATTTAAGGCTTTGTATGGTAGGAGGTGCAGGTCTCCGGTTGGTTGGTTTGAAATAGGTGAGGCGGACTTATTAGGATCGGACTTGGTTGTTGAGGCCATAGAAAAGGTGAAATTGATTTGGGAAAGGTTGAAGATGGCTCAAAGTCGCCAAAGGTCATATTTGGATGTTAGGAAGAGAGATCTTGAATTCCATGTTGGGGATTGGGTATATGTGAAGGTGTCCGCCATGAAAGGCATAATGCGTTTTGGCAAAAAGGGTAAGTTGAGCCCTAGGTACGTCAGACCTTATGAGATTGTAGAACGGGTTGGAAAGGTAGCATATAGGTTGGATTTACCTTTGGACATGAGTTCTATTCATCTGGTTTTCCATGTATCTATGTTAAGGAAGTTGGTTGGTGACCCTAAGACAATTACACCTTTGGAGGGTGTGACGATTGAGGAGAACTTGACCTATGAAGAGGTACCGGTTGAAATCTTGGATAGGCAAATGAAGCGGCTTCGCAATAAGGAGGTAGCTTCGGTCAAGGTACTTTAGAGGAACCAAGATGTGGAGAGTGCAACGTGGGAAGCGGAGTTGGACATAATGGAGCGATATCCTTACCTCTTCCAATCTACTCAAGCCTAAGGTACTAGGTTTTATCCCTTATTTGTCCTAATTCTTTGTTTCTTGAGTTTCATGACATTGCATGCATACATGAGCACAAAAATGATTTAAAATAATGTTTTGGCATGAGTTTTGAAAGACTTTTGATATGATGCATGATCTTTTGAGTTATGGTTAGAATGTCTCTTGTTTTGATTGATGTCCTCAAGTCGTAGTCTTAACTCATTCGAGGATGAATGTTCCCTAGGGGGAAATGATGTAACGACCTGGAAATTTTTAAACTTCTTGGTGGTTGGTCTTGTATGGTGTTGGATTGGTCATGGTTGAATTTTGGTAACCATGGGGTGTATTTAAGTGGCTGGATTCAAAACAGACCGTTTGGTGACATTGTAAGGCCTGTTGAGCAGTATATTTTTTAGAGATTATAACTTTTTATACGGGATGAACTGTGTGGGGTACCATATATCAAATTGAATCTCTTTGAGTTATCTTCGCAACTCAACTGGTTTCACTCAATTCGGAGTTTGTATGAGAACTTTATGGCCAAAACGGTGAGACCGCCCGTAATTAGAAGGACGCTGGAAAACGAGTTCTGGAAATGGACTAAGCACTGGACCACGGACCGTGTGAAGGTCCACGGTCCATGTGGGGGATCGTGGTATGTTCTAGTGGGATCTTGGTGTCCAGGACCCCATCCAAGGACCAAGGCAAACCCCACGGACCATCCCACGGTCCGTGAGAACCTACACGGGCCGTGGGAGGTCCCTTGAAGTGATGCAGAGAGTTGGCTAGCTTTTAGGGCTGGACTCCAGGCCAAGTGTGGCTCCACAAACCATTACATGGTTTGTGTACAGCCACACGGTCCGTGAGTCCCTCCGCGAAGTGTTCCAGAAAGTCCCCCTAGAGTTCGAGTTGAAATCGTGGCCAAGTGAGGCTACACGGATAGGTACACGGTCTGTGTGCCATTGGACGGCCAACTGGGGCCTTCCGTGTGGCACTATGTTTCAGGGGTTAGTCCGCTTCATTAATGGTAATTTCGTTAATTAGCCTAATCCTTGACTCTTTTAACTTCCCTAAAGTCTCCTAAACCCCTAAATTCAAACCCTAATGTTATTTCTCTCATCAATACACTCTTGAATCCTCTTTAAAATTTCTTGAATTCTCTTGGCCTCCATTGTTGAAAGCTAGAAGAAAATTAGGGAAGATCATCTTGCTTGCTAAATTCTTCAATTCTTGTGGTTAATCTCTACGTATGTGGGTTTGATTCATGGATTTTCTTTCACCCATGAAGACCCAAGAACCCTACTCTTTAATTTATGATTTTAAGTTTTCTTAAGTTATGGGTTCTTCTAATTTTGATGTATTTTATTGCATTGGATTGTGGGTTGTAGAAATTAGGTGATTTAATGATGAATTAAGTATGAATTTTATTATGTTCATGGAAATTCTTGAAGGATCAATGTGCATGCCCCTTTTATGATTTAATTAAACATGGGTAAATTGCATTATGTTTTGAATATGGATTTTCTCATGATTAAAGTTGAATTATCCATTGAATTATGATTTAAAGTTTGAATTCCATTACCCATGCACTTGTTCCCCATTCATGGCATATGCATTGAAGTTTGTTATGAAGAAACTCTTGTTATGATATGATATGTTAAGGCTTGTGATCACATAGTCTCTCTGTAATGGCTCTTTGAGCATTTGGGTTGCTTGCACCACTTTGTTATGTTATGAAGGCTTGATATGATAAGCTATGTAGATGGCTACTCTTATTACATTGATATGGAAATATTTATGAGAATGATTTTGGAAAATTTTGTTGGCCCTTAGCCTAAGCATGACCATGGTTTAAGCAATGGTTTTGGTTTTGACTAATGATGCATGATTTTGAAGAGGATGTAAGTCTTTCGATTTGAAGTTACATGTATATATATGTATTCCCGTGGGATGAGACTTAGTATCGAGGGATTGGAGTTAGGGTGGACTATCTACAAGGGTCCATACTCCTTTTCATCAAACCATGTGCCACCATGGGTTATCTCCCTAGATAGGGATTGACTTGTTATATATCCCCTTGATGAAGGGTTGACTAGGGATCTACTTGGCAAGTAGTCCGGATTCGAGTAATAGCTCGCTTGGGTCTCCTCCGTTATCGGTTGAGGTTACATTCCAGCTATATTATGATTTTAGGATTGCATCTCATGCATCATGGCATAGCATATTATTATATATCTCTTGGCTATGTACACTCCATTCGTATCACTTGTCCCCTTGTCATATTGGTTAGTCATACTAACTTGTCATGTGCATTGCACGCCTGCATACGTAGTGCATATTATGTGCTAACCCATACTCTTTATCTACATGTTCTAACCATGTAGGGACCGGAGACGACTTCTAAATTCCACTGAACAACGTGTGATCATCTTGAAGACTATTGCTTGTGGTGAGCCTTTTTGTTCAAGGGTAATATCCACTTTCTATCTAGCTAGTATTATTTTCAGTTTTCTTTACTTATGTATTGAGAGTGAGCCTCAAACCATGTCGAGGCCTCGCTTATCTCATTTAGAGGCTTGTTGGACAAACTAAACTCTTGTACGTTGGATTGTATTTTGTTGGATATTATGTCTATTGAGATATTATGATTTATGAGCCTTGATTATGGAAATGGTATTTGATTATGCTTATGAATCGATGTTGGGATTATGTGTTGATTATGTGCTTATATGAAAAGTTCCCTAACCCGAAATGCCCCCATATCTTGAGTCCTACTTACCCGTCCCTTAGAGATAACTGTTATGTGCTATGTGATTCATGTTCATCCCATTCCCGGCAATATCCCCATAGCTTGAGTCCAAAGCCCTGTTTCCCCTAGTGCTTATGTGTTATGCGTTTACTTTCGCACTTCTAAACCGATAATGTGCGTGATGATACTATGATGGATTGATCGAGGACTTTTGAGTTCTCTTTCGCCATGTCACATCTAGACCCCTTATCCGGGTTGTGACACTGGTAGAACAACATCACTCACACAAAGAAAAGAAGCTGCGAAATTGTAGTTTATTCTAGCTCTTTCCTTTTTGCATATACACAGAAGAGAGAAGATTAATAAATCATAAAAGGGAAGAGACAGAGACCTTAGCAGCTAAGCGACTGCAAGTTAAACCAGAAAATTTAGAGACTCAAACTTCTGCCCTTTTCACTTTCTCTGGACTTATTTTTGTGTATCTGTTATACATCTTTCTCCATGATTCATCACCAGACACATAAATAGTGACACCCCATAACTCTATTCTTACATTTACCTATGTTTCAAGCCTCATTCTTATATGTGAAAAGTGTATTAGGGTAATAAGAGACCTTTAGTACTTAGCCGAGTTCAAAACTTTCCTACAAATTGAGTTTCAAGTGTCAGATTATGTAAGGGTCAATTTCGAATGACCATAACTCTTATCACATAGAGAATTATGTGTCCTATGACCTATTAAATGAAAGGTCTTTAAATTAGTTTTCCAACGCAACTAATTTCACCTCATTTGGAGTTTGAAATCAAATGTTATGACCATTTTACTGAAAACTGTCAAAGCAGAGCAGAAACTTCGAAACCTATTACGGGTCGTGGATTGAAGTACGACCCGTCTGGTATCTTATGGGAAAAAGTCCTAAAATCTGTTTTTGAGCCCCAAACTTTACGGAACCATCTATGGGTCATAAAAGAATCTATGAGCCATAGATTAGTTTTGTGAAATTGATCCAGAGACCCCGAAATTTGCCCAAAAGTTTACTAGATGGTTCTACGAGCCGTAAGTGAGCCCATGGATGACTCTTGACAACTTTTTCTGAAGGGTTATTTTGGTTTTTTCCCACCCATTTAAATCCTAAACATGACATTTTTATACCTAAAAAAGTCCTAAAGCGTATTAGTTCTCTTTTTTCACGCTAAAACACATCCTCCAAACTTAGAGCAAAGTTTCAAGTGAGAAAAAAGCTAGGGTTTAAAGCAAGAACTTGAGAATTCTTCCAAGTTGTTCCAAGACTCAAACTTCCAGGTATGTAAGGTTAACCAAAACATGAATTATGTTCTTCCATGTGTCCCATAACGCGAATCGATGGAGTTGAGAATGAATTGAGTCTCCCATGACTATTTCTTGAAGGTTTTCCTTAAATCCTGATGTATATTTATAAAATCTTGCATGAAATTACTGTTATGAATTAAATACTTGAAATTAACTGATTTTACTTTCTACATGAACCCTAGAATGAATTCTTGTTATTTTTGCATATTACACTTAAATGAGCATGCATGAGTATAATTTGAGCCTAAAGAGTCAATAGAGTTTCCTGAATGTTTTTAACCTCATTTTGTTTTCATGGATGCTATGAATTAGAATGATGCACGATTGAGTCTTTATGAGTCAAGAGCTCAACCTTAAAAGAATATAATAAAAAATTTAATGGTTTATGTGATGAATTGAGTTGAAAAATGTCCAATGAGACTAGTTCAATGAGCTAACCATAGGGTTGATGTCTTATGAGCATGTTGAGTCTTGGGAGGAGTATTGAGCACCGAATTGAGTAAGAGTAAGTCCAACTTGAACTCAATAACTACGTGGCCAATGTAGGAGAGGATTGAACCATAAAAACAGATGTTTTTCTATTATCCCAAAAAGAGAACTTGATGTTACTATTGTGGATCCACTGATGGGATGTCCTTTACCCTGACAAGGTATTGGATAGATGTAACAACGATATCTCTTCGTTGTATCATCATCGACTCATAGGTAATGGTTGTCAGTTAGACAAACTCCCAAATAGGCCTTGATGGATTGGATTAGATGGTATGTGAGTGATCATTGTCTAAACTGTATTCTTACTTTAGACTCTTGACTTGATGGTTGGGTTCCCTAATTCTTGAGTTGAGCTATTTTGAGTTGATATTATCTTATCTTTACATGTTTGTCGCAACCCAAAAATGAGCGTGATGGCACTTGCTCAATCCCACCAGAACAAGTCAGCCTTACCCGACAAAAATCAAAATAACGTGCGGAAGTAACTAAATAAGATAGATAACTAAAACTGAAAAATCTTCACAACCTCAAATACCACCCAAGGACTGGTTGTCACGTGTACAAGCCACTAGCAATCCAGAAATCAAAAGAAGTACAAGTCTGAATTCTCTTTCTTCTCGAATAGAACAAAGCATAAAAGAAATAGGAATAAGAGAGTTAGCTAGATGACAACACCTACCTCTCTAAATCTCCTAGGAAGCCTCGAATGATCAAAGAAAAGTACTACTCACTATTCGGGCTCAGAACCTACACAGGTGTAGAAGTAAGGGGTGAGTATAAAGAATAACGCGATACCCAACAAGTCAACTAACAAAACAAAACAATTATAATAGAATACACAAACTCCTTTCATCCCAACTGACCTCCACAACTATAACCTGCACAGAAAATCAACTCAACTCAACAACACATAATACACAATAAAGATAGTTTTTCATCATATCACAATTCCAAATCACAAGCCACAACTCACAGGTGATAACACAATCAATCACAGGAATAACATCATGCCACACAAGAATATGCAAGGATGAGATGCATGCTTATGCCATAATCGTCGGCAATGACCTCGACCTCAATATCACAATATCATCGACAATGAACTCTGCATCATACCTCGACCGGTAAAGACCTCAGTCCCAATTATTACTATCTCCCTCATATTTACAACCAGAACCAATGCAAGTATGTGTGACATAGAATGGATGAACATGAGATGAAGTTCACAAACAAATCCACTCATAATCACCAACCACAACAATATATCTCAATATAGAATGCTCATCACTTAACCACATTTTTCAATTCAAGTGTCACAACACCACACCAACTCACATTTACATTTAATCACCCAGGTTTATAATATTAAAAAAATATTTCATGAATCACATGTAGAAGAAAGGATAATTTGAGAATTCTACGAGAATTATAAAGTTTTGAAAATTCACTTGCCTTAGTCGAATCACGATCAATCAAACACTCGAGCCTTTTCCTTTCAAATAGAATCCGTAGCACCACAATCTAGTCAAATAAATTATCACCCTAAGATTTCAAAATTAACAACACCTAAACTACTATATGTCTAGGTTAGATCCAAAACTCATCTAAATCTATAATTAAATTCCAAAATTTCAAGCCTAGGGTTAAGTCTCAATGAGATTTCAAATTGCCAATGATAGTTGCTACTACATGTCGCACAAACAAACTGATAAAAAAAATTACTAAACCAGTAGATCATCAACAACATTCACATAATACCAATTTACATGAGAATTGTAATAACATATATATTATAATGATACTAAGGGTAACCTATCCACAAACATACACCTTCATCATGACCTAGGGATTGATAATCAATTCTAAGGCACTAATAACCAATTTCACATGTAATAATCCAACTACAATTCACCTAAATCTGACAAGAATAAAACATTAAAAGTGTACCCACCTTCAAGTGGTAATATGAAACTGAACGAATGCTGTTCGAAGTTCTCTTTTTCTTTTCTTTTCTTTTTCTTCTGAAACTATTAAATCCCACTAACCTAATTTAATACATGGGTCAAGTGGTATAGACTCTTAAACAAATTAACATTTAGTCCACCACTTATATTAATTATTCAAACTTACCCATAAATTAAAAAGTTTTAGTTATCGAATAGTCCAAAATACTCATTTAAAATTACGAGAAGGATGTTTGTAGGAAAATAAGATGACTAACTCTCGAAATGACTTAACGGGTCATTATAATGTTTCATTCTGTCATTTAACATACTCGTACATTCCACGTACTGATGACCAATTGGGCCTGCATCTTTTCATGATGCAAAGACAAATACTAGCGGTCATCAGTAGGCACCTCGTTGAGAACCTATTTACATTCAACTGATTGATGAGTCCTCCCCTACTTTAGAAGGATATCATATTTCTTTCTAGCTTTGAGTTAGACTTATTTTATTTTGAGGTAGTCATGGGTCTGTCATTGACACCATTTAGTAAGATGTTTAGAGGCTTCATAGACTAGACTGTCGAGTATGATTGAATATTATTTTTGGCCAGTTTCTTTCATACTTGTCTTACTTAGTTAATGGATAGATTATTTGGCCTTCGACCTCTGATTAACATTTTATCATTGCATTTCATTTAGTAATCTTAATCATTGATGTCTTCCGTTACTAGAATGTGATTGAACGAATGTGATGAGGCCGAGTGGTTCGCTTGGGGGCTAGCAATAGTCTCTGAGTGTCGGCTACGCCAAGGGTACCCCTCCCGGGGCGTGACATAAACAATATGTGTCCATTCAAGACTTCCCCACAAGACACGTAAGCTATCATAAAGATATAAAAAGACAAAGACACCCTCAAGTTTGAATTGAAAGACATGAACCAAACATGTTGAAGTTAGCCTTTTCTAATATAGTAGTAAAAGTAAGGTAAATTAGCACATTATAAATTTTTATATTTTTAAATAGATTAAAAGAATTATTATAGAATAATTAAAATAAGAAAAAAACTAATATCATATATTATAAATACAGTCAATTTAATGATATCTCTGCAATTGTTACTCAAATGTCTCAAATTAAAGACGAACAAAATTAAGGGGAACAACGAAAGTATTTTTCTCTACCAAGTACCGTGAAGTAGGCACAAAATTAAAGGGAACAACGAAAGTATTTTTCTCAGACACATTCTTCTAATTCTAATAATATAAGAGAACTTCATACCTTTACCGTTCCCTCATTTTTCCCCCCTTTACTCTTAGGCTCAGAAAGAATGTACAAAACGAAGCTACAAGAGCTTTGCCACCAGTTCGCATGGAATTTGCCAGAGTACGCGACGGAGAAAGATGGCCCAGATCACAACCCTCGTTTCACAGCCACTGTTATAGTGAATGGAGTCTCCTTTGAGTCGCCCAAGGACCAGTGCCGTTCTTCCAAAGAAGCCCAAAATCATGCTGCCCATATTGCCTATGACCATTTCACTGTTCCCCAGTCCATCTTCTTCTCACCCCACATCCTTCCGTCACCTGCTGTATTACCCACTTCTGGTAAAGTGTCTATTTTAAAACCCTTTATTATGTCTATCACTGCTTTGCTACAAATTGCTTAAGTTTTGAACTTCTCTGATAAACTCTTGAGTGTTGTTTGCTGTAGTACGTCACGCATAAGTTATTGTACGTTGTATTCAACATATTGAATGTCAAGTTTAATACGAGAACTTTTTATTTCCCCATATAGACCTCTCATTTTATTTGGGGATGTGTGTAAGATAAAAATTCCACAATTTACTTACTATATTTAAAGTGATTGAGTTCAAAAGTGCAAGTAAATTAACATTTTGGAAAATTTGAACCTTCTAGTCACAAGGTGGGTCTCATAAGTAAACCAATATTGAAAAATAATTTGAATTGTGTAGGAAATATCTACATGGTAAAAAGTTGGAACTCCCTCTTCCAAATATCTAGGGAGCTAAGGAGCTCTCTATCTCCATGAGGTAGTGGTAAGGTCTGCGTATACTCTACCTTCCCCAGGCCTCATTTTGTGAGATTTCACTAGCTATGTTGTTGTTGTTGTAGAGATCTGAGGAGCTAAAGTAGAGAGATGTGGACATAATTTTTGGATAATCCCAGATATAGAAATAGGATACTAAGTTGGGTCAAATACAATAACAACATATCCGATGTAATCTCACAAAGTGGGGTATGGGGAGGGTAGGAGGTATGCAAACTTTATCTTGAAGGTAATGAGGTTGTTTTTGATAGACCTACAACTCAACAAAAAATAATAGTCCAAAGCAGTACGGGAAAAAGAAATTACAGAAGTGAAGAAGTCATGGAAAAATACTCAGAATGATATGACAAATCATCTTGAATTGTAATCACATTAAGATAATATGATAATCGAAGTATAAGAAACAACAGATAGTGACCAAACTCAAAGGAAAGATAGTAAGTTTGGTTAGATGGAGTATTTTTATTTATTTTATTATGTTATTAATATTTGACAATAGTTGAATATGTTAATTGGGGTTTATTTGTTTGTGATACTGATTACTCTTGGACCAAGTTGTTTTCCTTTTCTTTTCATTTTTTGCTTTCACATATTAACCAAATGAACTTTAACCATAATGCATTTTGTAGCTTACTGATATTTTGAAATGGAATCTTTCAAGTTATAACATTAGAAACCCACATCTCTAATTATTGTTATCCATTGAAGAATTTATTCATGTACGATGTGGTGCAAAATAAGAAAGGCTGCTCGCATCATGGGCGGATGAGGGTAAAAAAACTAGTCTCTGAGAGTTGGATCTGGGGTAGGTAGCTAAAACATAGACACATTGACAGCGAAGTGATGGAATTAGTGGATACCCTACAAAGGAGGAGAGTTGATATTGCATGCCTACAGGAAACTAAAAGGCTAGAGAAATAGGTAACACGGCTTATAAACTTCTGGTCGATGAACTGCAAAAAAAGACAGAATCTGGCAGCTAGTCTTTGTTGTCAAAGAAAGTGTAATGGAGATTCTCCCCACAGTGAATCTGGGATTGCCTGCCATAAGGAGCAAAACATAAGGCAGATCCTATATGGCAGGGGATGTGTGATTCTATGGCAGGGGCACAAAGAATGTAAAACATTTAACTCAGTCAAAGGTAACTCTGTCATCACAAAGAAAGGACGAGATTGGGGTATCAAGAATATAAAAAAGCAAAATAGGAGCCATGTTACCATTGTCACACACAAAAAAGCAAAATAGGAGCCTCTTAATGATATGGCTATTGAGATTCAATGTTGAAGAAATTGCTTTATGGAGAAACGTTATCACAACAAAGTATGGACAAATGAATTTCAGACTATGCAGATGTTGGCAATGAACCTAGGATTCCAAGTTGCCTCCCTAGCCACAAGCTACCTGGGAATGCCACTGGGAACAAAGAATGAGGAGCTAGAAATCTGGAATTCAGTGTTGGAGAGATGTGACAAGAAGCTAGCAAGATGGAAGAGTCAATATTTATCCTTTGGAGGCAGATTGACACATCAATCTGTGAAGGATGCACAACCCATATATATGGTGATCCTATTCCCCATACCAAAGAGCATTGAAAAGAAGATCAACCAATTGAGAAGGACCTTCCTGTGGCAAGGAAATAAAGAGAGTAGAGGCTACAACCTTGTGAAATGGGATGCCATAACTCTTAACAGAAAGCAAGGGGTTTAAGCATAAAGAAACTCAGCTTGCACAACAATTATCTATTACAAAAGTGGCTGTGATAATTTTGCATAGAAGATATGACTTTATGAAAAAGGTTCATCATGGAGAAGTTTGGGCTGTTTAACCACTGGACAACTGAGGAAATTGATAGAACTTTGGCTATAGTGCATGGAAAATGATTAGAAGGCTAGGGCTCCAGTTCAATGCCAAAATATCCTTCAAAATGGGTAATGGTGTGAAAACACAGTTCAGGAATGAGCACTGGATATGTTAAAAGTATCTAAAGGCCACTTTCCCAGACCTTTACAGTCTCAGTCTACAGAAAACTGACACTGTCTTCTAGCTGTGGAGTCCACATGTTGGAATCTCATTTGTAGGAGAGCTTTAAATGACTGGGAGGTGGAAGAATAGCAAATCTGCTATGGACTCTGAACTCTTTTCCAGGTGCCTCCTTGGCCCATGACAAACTCTTTGGAAGCTACATTGTAAGTGTGTATTTTACAGTTAGATCATCTTTTATTTGGTGGAGCAATCAAATTGTATTAGAAAAGCATCAAGAAGATGCAAGGTTACTAGAGAGCTAAAGAAATTGCTTCAAACAAAATCTGAAGCAAACTTACCTGTAAAACAGCCAAAAATATTCCCTGAACATTCTATTAAGCTATAGACAGGGAGCTAGCAAAATCCAAAAAAGGTTATCCACACTGTTTACTGGTGAAAGAAAGTGCCAGCTAAATAAACATTCCAAACATCTAGCCTCGAGGGTGCTAATAGGAGTCGAGATTCCATCAATGCATCTGCTATTAACAGCAGGAATCATTCTCCAGATTCTTTTGACGGTTTTGTCACCTCTCCACGATGACCAACTCACATGAGCATCTTTCATGGGGATGGGTATTACCCATTGGTGCCCACATATAGAGTAGAATAAGTGCCATAAGTCAGCTACTGCAAGGTAGTGCAATAAGAGATGGTTTACAGTTTCATTGTCTTGCTTAGACATGAAACATCTGTTGATCAGAATTATCCCTTTCCTCCTGAGATTGTCTTGTCTCAGGCAAGCCTCTCTATGGACAGTCAAAGTGAAGCAAGAGACTTTAAGAGGCTGCCTAGTTCTCCAAATATGTTTCCAAGGCCAGTCCTCATTGATGCCATTTTGAGAGCTCCAGTAGTGGTATCTCTCCTTCAGAGTGTAAATCCCATCCTTTGATTTGCCCCAAAGGTCTCTGTCTGTGACTTCCCCCACCATAGAGCTTTCTTCCAATGTTTCTGGTAGTTTGAGGAAGTCATTAGTTTCCCAGTCTTGCAAGTTTCTTCTGAAAGTTGGACACCAATAGTTGTTGTCTCAGTACTGAGCAATTGTGGCTTGCTTGTTCGATGCTATCTGGAACAATGTGGGAAAATAATCTTTCAGTAAAGCCAGAATCTAATTTTAAGCCCATCCCCTGCCTTGAAAGAGACATTTTTAAAGAAACTTCCTGAAGATTACTGAAACATTAGTCTGCCTTTCACAAAAACTTGGCCGTGGAAACTAATTTGGAAGATCAAAATTCCCCTAAAAGTTTCCTGTATTGCTTGCGCAACAGTTGTCTATTTCAAAAGTGGCTGTGGAAATTTTGCATAGAAGAAATGACTTTATGGAAAAGGTTCATCATAGAGAAGTTTGGGGCTCCTCTACCACTGGACAATTGACGAAGTTGTTGGACACGACTACTTTGGAAATGCTGAACAACTGGGAAACAATTGGAAGAAGAGACTCAGAGAAAGACTGGCGAAAGTTCACCCCAGCCTATATTTGGTGGACTATATGGTAAGAAAGAAATGCAAGATGTTTTGAAGGCAAAAGTAACATCATCAGGAAATCAAAATGAACTGCATCATCCTTCTCTATCTTTGGTGTTAAGTGTAAACAAGATATGGTGGGGGATATAGACATGTTAGTTGATTTCGTAGGGAAACTGTAAAGTCTATAGACTATTCTGGATGGTTTTTGCTCAATGTGGGTCGTAAGTGAACATCTCATCATCTTTTGGATCATAGATTTTTGTGAATACAAAATTTGTGGCTTGATTTTTGAGATGAGGGTTTTCTGGAAACAACATCTCTATCTCTGAGGTAGTGGTAAGGTCTGCGTACATTTTACCCTCCCCAGACCCCACTTGTGGGATTTCACTAGGTATGTTGTTGTTGTTGTTGTAACATCTCTATCTCTATGAGGTAGTGACAAGGTCTGCATACTTTTTACCCTTCCCAGACTCCACTTGTGGGATTCTACTGGGTATGTTGTTGTTGTTGTTGTTGTACAAAGTTACCCTTATCTCGAAAAAGAAGAATGGCAAAAATTTTAAGACTTCTTTCCTCTTTTTCTTGTTTGAACGACAATAATGGTCAAGTGTTGTGGAGGGGACAGGGTAATGGTTTATTCATAGTCCATTCATGATATGCTGCTCACAAGTCACAGTTTCTAATCAGATTTTTTATGGTCCATCTAAGAAAAGGAAAAGTAAAGCACTAACAAAAGTTTTGTGTATGATTACAAAAGAAGCATGCTGGACTCAAGATAATCTGCAAAGAAGAGGAACACTCATAACAAATAGATGCTACATGTGTTGAAAAGAAGCTAAATCGGTCAACTGCCTTTTTCAAACGTTGCCCTACAACTTTTTTGATCTAACAGATATCCCTTAATTTTTTGGGTATGAGATGGTGCATGCCAAGAACAGCTGCTGAATTTCTGTCATACTGGAACAGGAAAGGATTGTCTAAGAGCCTGAAAAAGACTTGGGACACCATACCTGTTGGTACAGTATATGGTGGTGTATCTGGAGAGAGAGAAATATGACGTTTTGAAGGATAAAAAAGTTTTGTTTTAAAAATTAGATCTGATTGCATCATGATGTTTTCATTTTGGTGTCAATTGGAGCTGGTTAGTGATGCTGAATCCCTATTGTATCTCATAGAAGCTTTTGTATCGACAGTTCGGTTTCTCTTTTTCTTTTATCCTTCTTTCTTTTTGGATTATAATGACAGCACCTTAGTGTTGGTCTTTTTTTACCTAAATAGTACTTACCTGTTTAGAAATGGTTATGGTATTGTGGGATAGATAAAAATAGGAATGGTGTGAGAATTACTGTGGAACCAAGACCTAAAGATATGGTTGTAGAGGAAAAACGAGTTTGAGATATGATTATTGAATGGAGACTTGTATGAGAAAGGAGATAGTCGAAGTAATTAGTGTATGTACTCTGCAAATAGGATTAGATGCAGAAGCTAAAGCCAAGTTTTCGAAGGATATGGACACTGTGATTCAAGGGATTCTAGGGCTCCAACAAATCTTTGTAGGGAGGATATCTAAATTGGTCATGTATGTAAGATAGCACGGTTTCATCGAACAATTATAAGACCTGCAAGTGAGTGTTGGGCCACTTATATCCAACAAATCCACAAGATGAATGTTTCAGAGATGGAGGTTGTCACGACCCAAAGTACACCCTAAGTGTGAACAGGTGAATAGAATCCTGAGTGACCCTAAACAAGCCACTTAGCATGCATACAACACAATATAAAGAAGTATTCGTAAAGGAAAGTTTTATGTCATATGAGAATGTAAGGCATAGCAAAAGTATATATTGTCTCGACAAGCTAACTACACGAGGGATGCTAGAACATGTCTCTAGCTAACCCCAATAATAATAAAAGAAAGGGGCAAAGTCTTTTAGAAACATCATAACCATCCTCAAAACATGGGGACTCACCAAAGTGAGAAATATCAAAAGTACGCTCTAACCATGACTGGAATAGATGTCCAAACCTATATTATGAAACGATATAGGCAAAAGTATGCGTTATTAAATGAAATGCATTGAGTATGTGAGAAATGCAATATACAACATGATTGTATCATGCAATTGACCAAATTAGAAAACATGATAAAATCTCATTAAAACATGATAGGGAGACATGAGCACGGTCAATGCATTTCAAGAAACATAATGAAAACTTTAAGGAAGCTTAAGTCATAAGAAAACTACTCATATGTGGAATATCAACCTTAACCAATATAAGACCATGCGAGCTATAACATGAATCTAGTGTAACTCCTAGACCGAAAGAGGAGAGGCTACTTGCCAAGGTAGACTCATTATCATATTATATGCTATTTGTGGATGTACTAGCTAAGTCAATTAAGACAAAATACGGTGGCACTGGCACATCATTCATACTTTCTTACAACAACAACAACAACAACATACCCCGAGAAATCCCACAAAGTGGGGTCTGGGGAGGATCGAGTGTATGCAGACCTTACCACTACCTCATGGAGATAGGGCGGCTGTTTCTGATAGACCCTTGGCTCAAATGTAACAACCCCAAATAGTCCTTAAAAATAGGTGAAGCTAGGTTCTACGGACACCTTCTAGGGTCTGTTTAGTAATTACCTGCTAGTAATTACACAACCTAGTAATCACTTTGACCTGTATTACAAGTGTGTTGTTTGGTTGCACAAGTGTAATTACAAGGTTATATTAAATTTTAAAAATAAAAATTAATTATCTAAAATTAAAAATTTATATTTAGAAAAATTAGAGTATTTATAAATAATATTAAATTAAATATTTAAGATGTATGTTGTCTTTTAAAAATATATTAATTAGTAAGCATATGTTCTAAACGAATATTATAAAAAAGTCATTTATATTTTTCAAATTAGTGTATTTTAATTAAATTAATCATAAAAACTAAAAGCATAGAATTTCGATGAACATTAGAATATGCATACTTGATAAAAATGTTAATATTATAGAAAAGGAAAATTTAACAGTATAATTTTATTCAATAATGAATTTTACTTTAGTTTAAAAATTAGAATGGTAACAAAATTATGCTAATGAAAAAATAAGCTAGAATTAAAAAAAATAGTATAAAATATTGCATGGTACCACATGAAGAAGTAAAAGTTGAGAATGAGAAGGAAACAAAATATAAATAATAAAAAATATTTTAAAAATATTAGAATAATAGAAATTAAAAATTTGAAATAATGAAAATAAAAAGTAAATTAAAAAAATAAAAATAAAAAAAGAAAGAAAAGAATTTTAAAAAGTTTCATGTAATTACATGACGTAATTACACCAACTTCATACCCTCATTTGTGAATTGAAGAGTGTAATTATGCCCCTTCAATTACACTCAATTCCTGTCTTATCAAGTAATTACTTAGCCTACCAAATAGGCCAAATAGTGTAATTACACTCAATTACATCAAATCCCAATTACTTGGTGGCTTTTCAAATAGGCTCCTATAGTTCGTGGAAACCTTCACGGTCCGTATAAGGCCCTCATAGAAAAATTTGATAAAATTCTGGATCTCTTGGTTGGAATAGTCTATGAGCCGTGGAAACATCTACTGTCTATAAACCCCTATGTCTTGTTGAAGCCCTTGAAAAACTAACTCTAAATCTTTCTCCTACAGACGAGTCTACGACTCGTGGTTCCTTTCACGAGCCGTAAAAATCCTCTCATGAACCCCCTTAATAAAAACTTTCAAGTGTGGTGGTGTTGTCTACGAACCCTTCTCTGGTCCATAGAACTAACCACGATCCATGAAAAGGTGGTTCGTCCTTTCGGACCCTAAATCTAGAGTCTTTGAAGTTTGATCTACGGATGGATCTATAGTATGTGGATCTCTTCACGATTTGTAAAACTCTTTCATGGTCCGAACCTAAGGACATCTTCATGGAGACAACTTGTACAGGTGGCTTCCACGGACCGTGGAAGCTTGTACGGTCGTGAACCCCTTCGTGGAAGCTCTGCACCAACAAATTTGTACATTTTCCTTTCTTTATTCATTTCAGCTTCCAGAGTATTGGAATATCTTTCCCTTGGGATCGTCCTCGAATGAGACTCAAGCTAGCATGAATAGAGTATGAAAAGAGATCTAACAGTCCAATATGAATGCCAAAGACACCAAAAATGCATAAAACCATGGAGTAATCAATCCCAAGCTAAAACATGAACTTTAAAGCTGATTTCATGAACATGCATGCATATGAGAATCGTGAGAATAGTTGAAACACATGAATTTGAAGGAATACTTAGGAGGACTAATACCTCTAGCTGAAACTGCAGTAGAGGAAAAGAGATGAGGATAACGTGACATCATATCTGCCTCGGCCTCTCAAGTAGCACCCTCAACTAACTGACTCCGCCACACTTTGACTGAAGCAACTTTCTTATTTCTCAACTTTCAGACTTTATGGTCTAGAATCTCAATCGAGACTTCATAAGATAGTCTTTCCTTCAGACCAAAACTCTCCAATGGCACAATCGAAGTAGGATCACTGACATACTTATTCAAAAAAACATGAAACATTCAAAAAAACATGAAACATTGGATGCACCGATGATAATTTCGAAGGTAAATCCAACTCATAAGCTACCCTATCAAAACGCCTCAAAATTTGATATCGACCTACATAATGGGGCCTAAGTTTCCCTTTCTTACCAAAACGCATCACCCCCTTTTATACGTGAAATTTTCAAGTAAATCCAATAACCAACCTCAAATTCAAGCTCCTTCTCCTAACATTCGAATGAGATTTTTGTTGACTTTGAGTAGTTTTCAATCTTTCTCGAATAAGTCAAACTTTTTCCATGGCCTCATGAATGGACGCAGGCCCTGTCAACGCAACTTCACCGGCTTCGAACCATCCAATAGGAGACCTACACCTCTGTTATGACCCAAGTAGGCCCTAGATGTGACACTACTATTAGGATCCCTGAGGAAACCCTAATCAAGTCTCTTAGCATATCATAAGTATATATAAGGTAAATAAAGCATCAATCAACAACAAAGGATAATGCAGAAGGTAACTTTCCATGTCAAGTGGTGTAATAGGAGAAACTAAGTAGTTTGTCCGATTAAACAGACTTACATCATCTCTAAGTCTAAACATAGGCGTGGGGCGTAGGACATGTTCCTAGGTCACCCTCAACAAAAAGAAAGAAATAGTCTCAAAGTATCAACATAGGCTACGGATAACAAGTAAAGAAAAGATAGACTAGGCTTGCCCTTGACCTAGCTCAAGTGGCAAACGGTGGAGGATTTGTGGCCGTGGTCACAAGTTCAAGCCCCATACCATGAAAGGTGAAGCATGGTATTTAAGTGGAGAAGGGTAGAGGGGCGGGCCCATTATCCACCAAGTTTAGAAGATTGTGGTTGGTCCACCAGAAGTAGTTTAGGGGTTAGGATGGTAGGCTATGTCCAAAATACCCTTAATTAAAAATTGTCGGATAGGGACCACAACCTCAGTCCGCGTGTCGTAGACCTTTTACGATCCGTAAAGTCTGTCCGTATAAATCTGCCTAAAACCAAGCCTTGGTATCTTAAACCATGACCAAGTCTACGAGCCATCTTGTCTTCAACGGCCCATCATTTCTTTTCGGAAGCATTGCAACCACTAAAATTTAACCCTCAACCACGAACAAAAACCATGAGTCGTAGTCTATTGTACGACTAGTATACCCTTTTCTCGTAAAACTGGCCTAATTTTTCAAAATCTTTCTTACTATTAGGGTTTTCTATGAACCCCAACCACGACCCGTATAACCATTTATGACCCATCCTGCTAGTCTGTACAAAAGTAATGCGGCTTGTTATTTTTCCCAAAATTTAGGACCTCTTTACGACCCTATTCTACGAATCATATTTCCATTCATGGCTTGTAATCCTTGCTCATAGATCATGTAGTTATTTTGAAATTTTTTCATGTTCTAGGGCCATCTACGACTACCCATCTATGGCTCATATATGCATCTACAGACCGTAGATGAGGCTTGTACTCATTGCACCAGGAAAGTTTTTGCACTTTTCTTTCTTATTTTGACTTTTCAACTTCTGGAGTATTATAATATCTCCCTCTTGGGAACATTCGTCGTCGAATGGGATAGAAACTAGCATGAGTAGAGTTGAAGAAATACCTAACAACCCAACATGAATGCAATAATACATCTTAAATGTCATAAATCATGAAACTTTCAAATTTGCATGAGGCATAGATAAACTCAGTTTTATGAACATGCATACATATGAAATGACATGGAAAAGCTAAAATGTAGGAATTTGTAGGAATATATCATAAAGAACCAAGTAACTTGGACTGAAATGGAAGGAAATAGGTGGATAACACTTTATCATGTCCGCTCGGCTCCCAAGTAGCACTTTCGACTTCTTGGTTCCTCCATCGTACTTTGATGGATGCCACTTCCTTATTTTCAATTTTTGGACTTATCGATCTAGAATTTCAATTGGAACCTTCTCACAAGTCAAACTCTTTTTAATGCCTATATTCTCAAAGGCACAATAGAAGTAGGATCACCCACATATTTCTTTAACAAGGAGACATGAAACACTGGATGCACCAATGCCGATTCCAAAGGCAAATCCAACTCATAGGCCACTTTACTAACACTTCTCAAAATCTGATATGGGCTCACATATCAGGGACTAAGCTTCTCTTTCTTACCAAAACACATTACACTCTTCATGGGTGAAATTTTCAAGTAGACCCAATCATCAACATCAAATTCAAGCTCTCTTCGAATATGAATTTTGTCGACTTTGGGTAACCTTTAACCTTTCTTGGGTGAGCCTCACCCTTTTCATATCCTCAAACATCAATTTAGGTCCTATTAAAGTCACTTCACCTACTTCAAACTGTCCAATGGGAGATTTATATGTCCTACCATATAAAGCCTCAAGAGGAGCCATTTGGATGCTGGAAGGATAACTATTACTGCAAGCAAATTCAATCAACAGTAGTTGATCAACCCAATTACCCTTAATTGACAAAGGAACACCATGAAACCTGACCTATTCCCGAATATACATCCTTGCATAATCTTCGGCGGAGTAAAAAGTCTTAATCGATAGAAAAAGAGCTGATTGGGTCATTTAGTCTACTACAATTCAAATTGAATCATGATGCCTATGGGTATGAGGCAATTCCGTTTATGAAGTCCATACTCACATCTTCGCACTTCCAAGTGGGTATCTCAATGTCTTAGGCTAAATCTCTCGATTTTTGATGCTCCAGCTTTATTTGTTGAGAATTAGGCCACTCGACAACAAATCTTGCTATATCTTTCTTCATATCATTCTACCAATAAACTTCCCTCAAATCTCTATACATTTTGGTAGATTCCAGATAAATGAAATACCACGAACTCTGTGCTTCAGACAATATCATTTCCCTTGGGTCATCAACGTTGGGAACACATAGCCGACCATGGTAACGAAGCATACCATTTCCATCTTGTGAGAAAGCCTCAATGCTCTTTTCGACAACCGACTTCTTCAACTCAACTAAGATCAGGTCCTTATCTTGTTTCACCTTCACATCCGCCATAAGAGACGATTGTGAACCATTGTGAACAAGCACACCACTCTCATCGCAGTTAACCAGGTGAACACTCAAACGGGCTAATCTATGCACATCCTTAATCAACTCCTTCTCATCCTCAACATGGGCAACACTATTCATGGACAATCGGCTAAGAGCATCGACAACCACATTAGCTTTATCCGAATGGTACAACGCACTCATGTCATTATCCTTCAATAGTTCAAGCCATCTTTTTTATCGAAGGTTCAAATCCTTTTGGTTAAACATGTATTGCAAACTCTTATGGTTAGTGAATATATCAACATGCACACCATAGAGGTAGTATCTCCAAATGTTCAAGGCAAACACAACTGCTGCCAGTTCAAGATCATAGATTGCTAGTTCCTTTCATGCACCTTGAGTTTCCTAGAAGCATAGGCTATGACCTTGACATGTTGCATTATCACACAACCCAGTCCGACTCTTGAGACATCACAATATACCACAAATCCATCCAATCCTTCGGTAATGTCAATATAGGGGCTGAAGTAACACGATCTTTTAACTTTTCGAAACTCCTTTCACAAGCCTTCCACCATTGGAAGTTAACTTTCTTTTGAGTCAATTTGGTCAAAGGCGAGACAATGGATGAAAACCCCTCTACGAATCTTCTATAGTAGCCGGCCAAACCTAGGAAACTCTGAATGTCCTAAGGAGACAAAGGTCTAGGCCAATTTTTCACCACCTCAGTTTTCCTAGGATCAATCATAATACCTTCTGAAAACAATGTGGCCAAGAAATGCGACCGACCTCAACCAAAACTCACATTTACTGGACTTGACAAATAATGGACGATCTCTTAGAGTTTGTAACACAATTCTCAAGTGACTTATATGCTCCTTTTCACTTCGGGAATAAACCAATATATCATCAATAAAGACCGCTACAAAGATGTCCAAATACGGTTTGAACTCGATTCATCAAGTCCATAAAGACTGCAGGGTATTTGTTAGTCCGAATGACATAACCAAAATCTCTAAGTGATCACACCTAGTTCTGATAGCCCTCTTCGGAATGCCACATTCTCTTACTCTCAATTGATGGTAATCGAACCAAAGATCAATCTTAAGAGAAATAGCATGCACCTTGGAGTTGATCAAACAAATCGTCGATTAACGGAATGGGATATTTGTTCTTAATGGTAACTTTGTTCAGTTGCCGGCAGTCAATACATATTTGAAGCGAACCATCCTTTTACGGACAGGTCTACTGCTCGTGGTTCCTTTCACGGACCGTAGAAACCCCCCGGTGAACCCTTCCTTGATAAAATCTTCCAAGTGTGGTGGTCTGGTCTACGAACCCTTCAATGGTTTGTAGAAACAACCACGATCCATAAAAAGGTAGTCCGTCTTGTCGGATCCCAAATCCAGAGTCTCTGAAGTTTGATCCACGGACGGTTCTATGGTCCGTGGATCTCTTTTATAGGAAGCTTGTACGGTTCGTGAACCCTGTTTGTGGAAGCTCTGCACTAGTAGATTTCTGTATTTTCCTTCATTCCAACTTTCTAATTTCCGGGGTATTATAGGGATGCTAAGATGGAGGTGCGGTTATACAAGGTTAGAGTTTATTGAAATGACCACATTCGCCTGAAGGTTGCTTGAGATGGTTTGGTCAAATCTCGTATCGGCCTACAAATGCGCTGATCCATAGACATGATACTATGGTGAGTGACAAAGTTAAAGGAGGCGAGGTAGACCTTAAATCACATGAAGAACGTTGTTTCGAACGATCAACAGTTTCTGGAGATCAATGTAGACTTAGCTAAAAATATATATGATGCTCACTACTGGGCAATAGGATTTAGAGGTTGTTTGGGAGGGATCCAAAGCTGGTCAAAACTTGCTTTTAAGAACTTTTTAACTTAATTTGGTGTTTGCTTTACAATTAAAATGTTTTTAAGTTAGGTGCTTTTAAGCCAAAATAAGTTAAAAGTTGTAAGTTGGTCACCCTCAACTTATTAATACTTTTTTCACGTAACAACTTTTCTACTTTGACCAAATGAATTACTTATCCCTTAAATATTTTATAAACCCCAAAGTACCCTCTTTTCATGGAAACACTACCTAGGACTCTGTTAATTCAGAATTATTGAGTCATCTTTCTCCAAGAGTCTTTCTTTAGGCGATTTTCTCAAGAGAAAAAAGCTTTCTTTAATTTATATATGATTTTTTCGCAGCATGGAGTATGATTTTTGATTTACACACAGTCAAATTATAACATAATAGTTATTTAAATAAAATAATTTATATTTATTCATAGTAATCTTATCAATGCAATTTATAACTTAAAAGTGAATTGAGACACATTAATTTATTTTAAAGTTAAAAGATTTGAAATAACAAGCTTGTTTTTACTTTAAACAGATTGAAGGATATTTCAGTCATTTAAGCAGAAAAGAGCTTTTCAGCTGTTCTTTACCAAACACATCAATTGCTTCTTTTCAGCTCTAGCACTTAAAAATTGCTTTTAAGCTGTTATTACTTTATAATTACTTAAATTCAGCTAACCCAGACGGGCTCTTAGTCTTGCTATTGTACTTTTACTATTATTATAGCCACAACTCATTTTTCAATTTCTTTTTATTTGGTATGATGATGGCATGAATTTAGCTTAAATGGTAAAGTGAAGATTCATTTAGACGACCTCGGGTTGTTTGGGATTGAGGTGTACTTATTCTTATCGCAATTTTTGTTTGGAATATGGTCAAGTTGATCGCCGAAAGGAAATAGGGATGTATGAGGGATAAGTTGTTTACCTAACTGGTTTGATACATCGTAAGAAAAAACACATGCAGACTGGTGCAGTACAAGGGCGAGGGAAGGATCAGATGATATCGTGTCTATTCCTACCTTGCATTTTTTCAAAAGGTTATTTCCACCACTTAAAACCTTGACATCGTAGTCACATTACTTTGTTAGGAAAAGGGGACACATTTCCTATTTCTTTTTGATATGTTCATAACAACTTTTCATTTACCAAAGAATAAATTGAATTAACCAAATGTGAACATGATTTCTTATAATTTTATGCTTGTTGTTTGTTCATTTTTGCTGCTTGTCTAACCGTTTTAAGTCAAATGATGTGCTGCGTCTCTACCCTCAATGGTTAAGTTTACAGGCGAAACTGGAAAAAAAGAACAGAACAATATAAAAATTATTTTGATTTAATGGGAGTACTTTTTTGGGGCATTCAGAAAATTGCCTTGATATTGTTACATTTCACTTAGTTGTGCAGGTGCTTCAAAATCAAAGAGTAAAGTGGGTGATAGATCTCCAGATGTGGATATTTTTCAGCAAAGACAGAATAAAATTGGACAACTTTCTTGTGTCAATGGAACTCCATTGGCTGGTATGGACAGTAATACATCTAAAGGTTAGAATGACACATTCATCTTGTTCTCTATTTATTTCTTGATAGAATGTGGATTTTATTGCTAAGCACCAAGAATGTGCTAATACGTACAACAAGAAGGATTTCTAGACCCTTACATCTATAAGGAGTTTGGGAATTCCAAAAAACATTATCTTATGTATGAGGAGTGTGTTTATTTTCTAGAAACCAGGTTGGATTCATGCCAAGACGATCAACTATCGAGGCCATCCATCTTGTGAGGAGACTGATGGAGAAGTGTTGGGAAAAGAAAAGAGACTTACATATGTTGTATATTGACCTTGAGAGGCCTACAATAAAGTCTAAAGGGAAGTCTTGTGGCGATGCCCGGAGGCAAGAGGTGTATTCGTGGCATATATTAGGGCAATAAAAGATATGTATGAAGGAGAGCTAAAACACGGTAAGAATGATGGAATGAGACTCAGAGCATTTTCCGATGGAGATGGGGTTACATCATGGATCAACTCTTACTCCATTTCTATCTGCCTTAGTGATGGATGAATTGATGCGAGTGATGAGGTGCCTTGGTGTATTTTATTTGTGGATGACATAGTACTAATTGATGAGACGTGCAATGGAGTCAATTCTAAGCTTCAGGTGCGGAGACAAACTTTGGAGACTAAAAGGTTTAGGTTGAGCAGGGCCAAGACATAGTATTTGGAGTGTGAATTCAGTGAGGCTTGACACATAAAATATCCTCAAGAGAGACATTTAAGTACCTTGGGTCTATAATTTAAGGGAGTGGGGACATCAACGAGTATATCACACATTGTATTGGTGCGACATGGATAAAGTGGAGGCTTGCCTCTGGAGTCTTGTGCGATAAGAAGGTATCAGTGAAATTCAAAGGTAAGTTCTTTTGAGTGGTAGTTAGACCGACATTGTTATATGAGGTGGAGTGTTGACCAATCAAAAACTCTCATGTTTAATAGATGCATATTGCGGAGATGAGGATGCTGAGGTGGATGTGTGGTCATACTAGGTGTAATAAGATTAGAAATGATGGTATTTAGAATAAGGTGGGAGTGGCTTCCATGGTGGATAAGATGAGAGAAGTGAGATTGAGATGGCTTTGATATGTGAGGAGAAGGTGTGTGGATGCACCAATGAGGCGCAAGAGATTGGTTATAGAGGGGACAAGGAGAGACAAACCGAAAAAGTATTGGAGAGTAGTAATAAGATAGGATATGACTCAACTTTAGATTACTGCGGGTATGACCTTAGATATGATGATGTGGAGGACATGTATTAGGGTAGAAGCAACCCATCTGGCCCAAGGTCAAGTATGAAGGACGTGATGTCTGTGCCGACAACCTCTGTGAGGCCAAAGGCCTTCTCTGACACCATTGGGACCACCCATGACTGAGTACATCGGGGCTCTATGACAATCTCTAGCAAAGTGTCTTGATTCATTGCACTCGAAACATGTATCACCAAAGGCAGCCCGCTGAAATGACCCGACTAGACTAGAATAGCCCTGCGAGCTGAATACCCATAATGTAGATCCTAAGAAGCTGAAACCTAAATCTTGTCCATTGTGGGCACCACAACCTGCCGCAAAACCTCCTAGAACTTGAGGTGTTGGCGCCATAGGTCTGATAGATCGAGAAGGAAGATACCTCTACTGAAATGCTGCTCACCTCGGGGTGACGTATCGTGACTGTTGTGCTGCTGGCAAGGCCTTTTACCACTATCTCTATAAGCCTCAAGGCATGTTTGCTCTACGGCCCTCGCATGACTAACAACCTAGGGAAAAGTGATTTAGTTGCTATCAAGTGCTCTGACATCAAACGAAGTGGTAAAGTCAATCCCCTAATGAATTCCTAGCTCAAATCCTTCCAAGTGGGATAAAAGGTGGGAGTATGCCTGACCCACTCAGAAACTTGATCACGTACTTAGGAATGGACGACAAAACTTGCTTGGAAACAACCAACCCAACTCTAGCTAAGAAATCACTAACTGTACCAAAACCTGCACCTATTTGAGGTGTATCCACTAAGAGACTTGGGACTCCCGACATTGAATCCAAGGGAGTAAAGGTAGCCACTAATCTTGTCGGGGTTTGGGCTGCCCCCATATTATCTGGTTAATTGGTTACTAAAGGACATCCCTAACCTCATGGTCAGCCCCTAGTTGAGGCTCTATAATCTGACCAAGTATCGAAATCCTATTAGTATGTGTCAATGCTCTGTTTGCGTCCATCGAAGACCTCATGCTATCCATCGTAGAAAGAGTGGATTCTAAAGAAGCAGTTTAGAGGTTGATTGAAGCAATGACATACAATAAGGAGTCAAGAATAGATGTTTCCTAAGAATGCCCTATAGCCTCCCAAAGATAGGATACATACTAGGCACAAACTCTCATGCCAACCATGTTGGTCAACCTAAAGCTCTAATATAAACTTGTCACGACCCTCGAAACCTCAGGTAATGATGGCACTTACTAACATCCCACTAGTAGGTAAGCCTATTCCATAATCCAGAACCAGAGGCAATGGGCTCTCGCACAAAAGAGAAATAAGAGAACAAGAACAAAATAACTAATGAAATATATAGAGTCAATATAAAACAACACTTCCCAAGACGCGGTATCAATCGGTATTCGAGTTGTCAATCCAAAAGGTAAGAGATACAAGGCATAACAAATATACAAGCTAGACTCCGGATACAAAGTATAGACTAATCCAACCACGACAGAAGAAGAATGGCAACTCCGAGCGTCAAGAGCTCACCCTAGTCTCCTAATCCTAAAAGTTGTTCCGCACGAGATCCAAATCAATGGAAAGAACTCGTACAATAATTTGCAGGGGTGTAGAAGTGTAGTATAAGTACCAAACAAATGGTACTCTGTAGGCATAGGCCGATTGAGCTCCAAGATAATGCGTATAACATATAGGTTAATAAGTATAGCACAATACAAGTATTTAGTAGGACATATAGCTTGATAGAACATGCAATAAGGATACGCAACAAGAGATTGGGGTCAAAGAACGTAGCTGGAAGCGCAAGCCCAACAACTTACTCACAACTGATGATACTACAGAAGTCAAATAACCGAGGATATACGGTCGGTCAGCACCTCTATTCACCAAGTAAGCCTAAAGGTGAACCCTACTTTACCAAGAATTGGGAGTACTACATCGAGACAAGTCTAAGCCACACACATAACCAACTATCAATACCAATACAAGCATACAGAGATAGTAATCATACAATAACCTAACTGAACCCCCATAAGCCCGGAAGGTACAAGTAACAAACATAACCCACCCGGCCTCCCATACGACCTATAGGTGCAAACAACAACCAATTATACTGGTGATAGGTGATGCATATGAATGAAAGTAATGCAATAGGAAATCATAGTGCTAACTGTACTAGTGTTATCAGTAACAAAGCATATACACCTAGCCTGGCCCATGCTAGCAAGGTAGGACTCATATAGCTCCTTGATCCAATTCAGTGGGTCACACAGGAAAAGGGGCTCATAGAGGACGGGGGAAGTCCGTATAGCTTGCCTGTGCCCACAGCAAGACATATAATCGATCGATCTCCGATCTGCTCCGTCCAGGTACTAGAGCTATAAACTGCCAAGCAAATGCAGGAAAAGGGTGATGACATGCTGGCTAATCAAGTAAAAATTGAGCATATCCCAGATGCCTCCAATGTTTCAAAGTAGAAAAGGAGCACGCCCGTGACGCCTCATATATCTCGAAAATCAGTTTATCAAGTAGTCCAAATGGTACTACTCTTGTTAAAACAAATTTAAAAGAGTAACCTAGTGAAATCAATCCTTGAAAACTATAGTCAAAATCTAGTGCATGAATTGGTATCGTACCGCAAAACACTTGGCATTGAGTGCCACTGCAAATGCATGCCATCTCCAACATCCAATCAATAAAAGCCAAACAACTAGGGGTGTATTATTAACACTACCACACTCTTGGGGCATAGAAAATTGACTTGGAATCCAGTTGGTCCTCGACCAAGGCCTCGAGCCCAACAATATGTATCAACAACATACCTAGTAAAATCCCATGAAGTAGGGTCCAGAGAGGGTATAGTGTACGCATACCTTATCACTACCTCGTGGAGATAGAGAGGCTATTTCCGAAAGACTCAGTTCAAGAGCATCAATCTAAAAAATATACTACAATATGTATCACATATACAACAAAATGTATCGATACATACAACAATAGTAGCATAACATACTCCCAATACTCAAGAGATAGGAACATATCATAGAAGAGTCCAATAATAAACAGGGGGAAACTAACTCAACAATCAATGCCTTACCTAACTCATACTCCTCAACCGCTAATCAAACACAACTAAGCCAACCTATCACTATCATAAGTAACTAAGGCTCAAGCTCTAGCAAAGGCTAACAAATCGAGACAATTACCACGGAAAGCTACACATAGCTACAAGGGCGTTAAAACACATTCTAAGGCATCTAAGTCAAAACCTAGACTAAGGCCTCAAATATCAACCCTAAAAGGGAATATTAACCCTAAGCTAAGTACAAGCACGGGATTACTAGCCTAAGTTAAGGATCTCACAATCCAATACTACCTGAAAGCTCTTATTGGAACCAATAAAGTGGAAATAAGGATTTCTAAACCTGACGTATATAATCCCCAATCACATGCGGTTCATGCTACATATTATCTAGTAGAGCATAGTCAAGAAGTAGAGACCGTAGCCTACCTCGCAATCGAACACGCGCGCTCTCAATCCGCTGAACTGAAGCTTCCCACTTCCGAATCACTTCTTGTCACCACCACATTATCAAAACATAGATCATGATGTCAGTGCAGATATTTTGACACCAAAATTGCAACAATTAAGGACAGACATGAAATCAAGCCTAAAATGGGATTGTTGGATCCATTGGGAATTTCAAAATTGACTCCATCAAAAGGTCCTATATAGCTCAAGGAACTTGTACCCCCGAAAACAGACAGATTTCTAGCTTGGAAACGAGCTAAAATAGTCTATGCAAGAAAATCACCATTAAAAAACTAATTAAGAGCTAAAGCAACCTCTTTGAGCAGAATTACCTCCAACAAGCCGTCCCGACGATCCCCAAACACTCCAATGTGCAATCACGCCAATTCTGGACCAAACACAATTTGAATCAGCCAAGACAAAGCTCCCTATCTCAACATATTGCAATTTGAAAATGCCAGCTATGGCACGGATGGTCAACCCCCTAAACCTTTGCGAATGCGGCTGGACGCCCGCGATCATGATGCTCAAGCAATCCAACCTCTGAGAACGTGGCCTTGTGCTCGCAAATACAGAGGTGAACATCACTAGCATCGCAATTGCGGCCAGAGGCGTGCGAGCGCGAAGAAGGCCAGGTGCTGCACTAGCCCAACTTGGAATGAGAGAATGCTTTAACGAGGACTCAAGATTCGTTCCGAACCCTGTGCACACAAATAAGATATGTTGCCTATCACGACCCGGATAGGGGGCCTAGATGTGACATGGCGAAGGAGGGACCCGAAGGCCCTCGATCAAGCCATCATAGCATCATTACACACATCATCGGTTCGGAAATGTGGAAGCTAAACACATAACACACAAGCTCTAAGGGATTCGAGACTTGGGACTCAAGCTATGGGGGCAATATCGGGAATGGGACAAGCATGCATACGCATAGCACATAGCAATAATCTCTAAGGGCAAGGGGAAATAGGATTTCGCTATGGGGACACACCGGGATTATGGGACGTTCCACATAAGCACATAGTCATTCACAATGCCCATCATACAGGTCATAAGCATAATAAGAGAGCATTATCATAATCAAAGCTAAATAAGCATAGTTTTACATAATCAAAATATTCAACATATAAGTCAATCGTACAAGAGTCTAGAATGGTCCAACAATCTACATAGATGAGCGGGGCCTCGACAAGTTTGAGGCTCACCCTCAAGACATAAGAAAGTAAATAACAAAATGTAAAGTAGGTAGATAGACGGTGGCTATTGCCCTTGAACAAAAGGGCTCACCACTAGCAAAGTCTTCACAAATGATCA
>JBCEWC010003303.1:0-30805 GCA_038996855.1 Solanum aculeatissimum
AAGAGGATTTTTTTTAATTTTTAATAAAAAATAATAAAAACTATTCAAATTTGATTAAATAAAAAAAATTAAAGAAAACTAATTGGTTTTGTTAAATCGTTTTGATCCTTAAAAGGTTAATTATTTTGTCTAAATAAAATACATGTATGTGCATATTTTTTTTAAAAAAAATTTATAATATGTATTGTTGTAACTTTGGATTTTAAAGATTTTTTCACATAATTTATTAAATCCAAAAAAATATACCATACATTATTTGGGTTTCAATAAATTATGGAAATAAATTTATTAGAGATAGAGACTTATTTTATTCCACAAGAAAATGAAACATAATAAATATTTTAAAAAGAAAAAAAAAGAAAGAGAGTTGTTAGTTTCAACGGTATAAATGAGTAAAAAAGGTGAATGAAAGACATTTTTAAATTCAAAGATAGATAATAGGGATATTTTAAGCCCAACAAGTGGATAAAGGACATTTTTATACTATTTCCTCATAGATATTTTAGACCCCTTTTCAAAAATAAAATAACTTGACATTTAAAGGAACTCCAAGAGTCCAAGTGTAAAATTAATATAAAAAATTCAACCTTTTCAAAAAATAATTCTTCCAAGTTCAACGTGATTATCTACGCACCTCGAGAGCTTTTGTTTCTCCGTTTCTCAGGTTCGTTCTTTCTGTAAAAAATCGTATGGATTCATGTAGTTGATGACAACTCCCAAGTCTATTTTGTCTAATTCAATGTAAATCAACTTGTATTTTGCGTATAAGTTTCGATCAAATCGTGTTGAAACCCTATTCAACAGCTTCCTTATTAAGAAATGGTTATAAAGTATGTTGGAGAATATCCGAAAAATTGAATTGGATTTCGTTGTCCGGATGGATAGATTTCACTTGGATTTGGCTTGGTATGAAAGCTAATATACAGGTTGAATGACTTAGGTGTGTAATTTCACGAGTATATAGTAGTCAATAATTGATTAGTGTGTTTGCAAGTTTATGCAATTTTAGATTGGATCAAGTTAAAACTGCTGCGTACTAGAGGAAGGAGTGGTGGAGATCTTTGTTTGAATTGAATATTTCTAGATGTTTTGAAACCCTAATTCACTTGTTTGATTCTGGGTTTTGCTTTGAGTTGCAGTGTGAGCTCATTTCTCGCTGTGGCGTATCTGCGTTCTTTGGTTATGATTGAGAACTGATTGTATTTATGATGAATTTCTGTGTTGTAGGCTTCAATTGTGTTTGGCTTGAATAGAAGCTGTGAAAATGCTTTCCTTCGAAATGAATGATCGCAGAAGTAAGTCGATTAGACTTATGTTCTTATTATTTAACTGTGGTCAACTACTTTGGGAGTATAGAACATGTCTGCTGCTGCTTGCACTACATCTAGTTTGACCTAATTGTCATAAACTGCTCTAGAAATTGCATTTGTAACTTAGTGTTCCAATCCATTGGAGCAAACAAGCTCCTATGTTTGGGGTGCAGGAGTCTGCAATCTTTCATTGTTTTACCTGTATGATGTTTGCTCTCCTCAGTTAAGATCTAGCTATTGAATTGGTAAGATTAAAAAAAAGCAGCACAGCGTACTGCTATTTGATGTTATGTCTGCTAAGCTTGGGCTGCTTGTTTAAACAGAGATAGGGCTAGGATTGACGGGATTTGGAGTATTTTTCTCATTCTTGGGGATCATATTCTTCTTTGATAAGGGACTTATTGCCATGGGAAATGTAAGTACAAATTCTTGTCATTATCATCACATCTCACAAGTTTTCTTTGACCTGTCATTTACCACTTTCATTTGTTTTCCGACTCCTGCCTGCCATCTGACATAGTGTTATTTTACTGAATCAGATTCTGTTCTTCTCAGGAGTGGCACTGACCATTGGTCTCAAGTCATCACTGCAGTTCTTCAGTAAACGTAGTAATTACAAGGTTTAGTTGCTTTGGGGCCTTTTTGTCTTCCTGTTCATGTCAACAAGTCCTCTTCCTCTCACTATAACTGTTGGTTTAGTGTTACATCTTTTCTGTTTCTGTTATTTATCATGTGTATCTTTCTTTTTCTGCACAGGGAACAATATCATTCGGTATTGGCTTTTTCTTGGTTATTATTGGTTGGCCTATACTGGGTATGATTCTTGAGGCATATGGATTTGTCGTTCTATTCAGGTAAATTAGCTACATGGCTCCTGACTACCCTAATAATCTTTTAGTTGTAATTGAGTGCTGATATATAGTGTTTATACAGTGGTTTCTGGCCAACATTGGCAGTTTTCCTGCAAAAGATACCTATTCTAGGTTGGATCTTCCAGCAGCCCTATATCAGAACGGTATGTTTGGTTATATCGTTCATACTTTTTTCTTGCATTTCTTTCAGTTTGGGGTAAACATTTAGTTTTTAAGACAGCAGTTTCTTACTTCAATTGTGTAACTCCTCTCGTTCTGAACATAATTGATTGGTTGGGCAATGATTGCTTGTGGTTGATGGATATATGGTGTAGGAGATCATCCTTAGATTTTACAGAGAAAAATCTGGAAGTAGTCTTTAGTGCGCAGTCTTTTGCTTACATTATGACTAGGCTATACAATAATCACAAGGATCATAGAAGGAATAGAATGAAATTGCCAATTTTTTCACCCCATCACTAGAAATTGCTTTATGATTTGTTGTAGCTTCTGCCACCCAAAGTCCAAAGAACTGCTCCTCTCTCTGTTTTGCTATATTTTTCTCTCTTTTATTATTCTTTTACTTTTACAGAATATGACCAGTCACTTTATATTTTGCCCAAATTGGGAAGCCATAGGGCTCTCTGTTGATTGAGTATACTATCAAGTCATACAGTTGTGTTTAAATGCATGTATTCTATGTATCACTCTACTGCTACCCTGATAAATTAACCAAAAAATTCTATTTGGTTGTTGGATATCTGATGTTAATGTGATTTGAGTCTGGACATGCCTTGCTCTAGTAAGGGATCATAGAAATTATCGAGTATCGAGATGCCTAATCAAGAAGTGTCCGACATTCTGGTCCTCATGCAATAGATGTTGAGATACTACATTAAAGTTGGTCCCACAGAAAGGAAAATCCTTCTGTGGTGCAATTTTACGAACTTCAATTTCCACTGGAACCCCTATTGCCATGGTTAGCAACCTTCCTGTCTCATGTAATATCTCTACAAAGCATTTCTGAAGAAGATAAACACTTGTTAAATTGAATGTTTTTCTCAAGCAAACCGACAAGTATCTCTTCGGTGGCATTAGTTATTATTCGCTCTTTCTGTTTCCTTTTCCTTTATTTCTTTTTTCCATATCTAGTTTATTCTGTTTATGGGTTTTTGAGACGAGGGTCCCAGGAAACAACCTCTCTACCTCTATGAGGTAGTGGTAAGATTTGCGAACATTCTACCCTTGCCAGACCCCACTTGTGGGATTCCACTGGGTATGTTGTTGTAATGATTGCATTTTTCTTATCAATTCTTCTGTTGCACGAATATATTATCACTCAATCGAACTTAACATTATGCATTCTAGTGGTTCCTGTTTGGTTTCTTTGGTCTGAGATTATTTTTCTTTGTGCAGTTCTTTGACCGCTACCGTGGAAAACGCGTCCCTGTATAGTATCATTTTCAAAGATACAAAACTAGCGAGATTGATTAGCCCACTTGTACGAATTTGTAAAGCACTGTGATTGTAAGATTTTCATATCTAGAAGAGTGATGATAGTAATAGTTTCTTCCTAGCTGGTAATGTCGGCCTTTCTGTGGCGAATGCAATTCTTTCTTGGCCTTTCTGTACGACGAGTGGAGCAGTCTAAAAGAAAAACAAAAAATTACATCATGTAACTACTTAACAGTATAATCCTTTTGTTTTCATTAGTGATTGTTCTTCTCCAATAACGTCCAGAAATTGCTAATTAGATTACAGAAAATCATGCTATTAAGTTCTGATAAGCTGCAGAAGTTACGTCCTCAGGATACCAAGATATGTTTGCAGAACCAATTGGTCTACCTTTTGAGAGAAAAATTCATAATGTATATCCAAGTCATCGTAACGAATACGAAAAAGGAAAGTGAGGAGGAAAAAAAGAACTAGATCACTAGATCTTTTATCAATGGGACAAAGCAAGTGTTGGCAGGAATAGAAATTCTTCACACTTGTCTTCTCTTCCTACTTTGAGAACAAATTGTAAAAATATACTTGTTTCCCAAAGCATTCACGACTCAAATATGTCAGCCTTCTTCCGCTTTAAAGATGTCACAAAACAATTGAAATAGAAAACAATGAAGAGTTATTAGATTCAAAAGTTACAGCATCCAGCTTTTCTCCATTAAAGGTTGCTTGATTCCATCTGAATTGTATTATCAACTATTTGCAGTCCATTTTCTGAGGCAACGATTGCTGTGCACCTGAAATTAATCCAGTGAAAGTAGAAACAAAATTTAAGGGAAAGCTCAAAGGTGGCAAAAGAGAAAAGTAAATAAATGAAGCATTATAAAGACTCGAGAAAATCTTAAATATCCTTGCACTTCCATACCAATTCTTCTCAAGTTTGGCACTTGGGAAGGAATGACTTCTCAGGCCAAAGTTCTAATTCTATTTTGTAGAGATCGAACCAATTTGTCTTTACACTTGAAGCTGATAAAAAATGGACCTTAAACCTAACTCAATTGTAAAAGCTAGCTCATAAGGTAAGGATTGTCCAAGACCATATAATGAGACCAACTCCCCCACCCCCACCACCAATGTGGGACTCAACGAAAACCATTGGACTAAGGGTGTAGAAAATGACCATTGAGACCAAGGCACGAAAGAATTGGAATACTTGGTGGTGCATAAACTTGTAGACCTCTTCACATGATGTAAGTAAGAGGCAAATATTCCTTTCTGAAACACTCCAAAATGTATTACACAAATTCAAAGTGCATCATCTTCATGCCTTTTAGATGCAAGTTTCAAGAATTTAAGCATTATAATCTTAAAAGGTAAACATTTTATCCACAATGCTTGATTTATTTATTTTCTTTATTACTATCTTCCCCAGATACAGTACGACAAATTCACACGATGAAAAAAGAAAAAAAGAAGTGTAAATAACTAAAAGCACAGAGACCTGAAATCCAACATCCATCCAACATTTCATGTGTCAAGCATAATAAGTGCAAAAACATGAAATGAAATCACTAGACTAAAGTGGTTGCAGAACTAACGGTTTCCTGAAGATGACACCATGTCCCACAACACCATCAATTTGATCAAGAATTTTTGCCACTTCAACTGCCATATGGACAATGGGAGGTAATAAGTTAGCATCAAACAAGTTCAACACGAGTGGCAAAGAATGATTCAGTCATGAAGATATACCAAGGCTTTCCATTGGAGATGTAAATATGACATCAAGAATGTTGTGCCCTTCTTTAGTTACTAAAGGGAAATCACCTCCAAGAGGATCTGCATACCCTATAGCTGGCCTCCTCCAAACCTACATAGAGAAACAAAAATTATTAAGAGAATCCATTATGTCCCCAGAGGATTTCTAATGGAGCTTCAACAAATACTACTTCGATGAGTTTGGTTCATATATTGTCACAAACTCTCCAATAGGGATTGAAACAGAAGTCAGTATATAATTCTCAATACTATATACAAAACACTTCAACTTAAGGTCTATCACTCTATCAGACACTACCAGAATAATGACCTTACAGGGTCGGGGTTCTTTTTTCCTGTTATGGTGCTCAAGTTGTTTGCACTTAGGCTTGGTGTTTTTAGCCAAAAGAAAAGAAGATACTTGCCGCCTTACAATATGTAACAAATAATTTGGTTGCCTAAGTGCGATTTTGGTGCTCCTCCACAATCCAAAATTAGCAGCATGTTTGGGAAAGTGACGTGATTAAAACAAAGTCAGTTTTGTTGTGGGTCACTATTTTACCATTGTTTCTCTATCATTCTTCTTATACTCATACACTCCACTTTCTACATCAATCATACTACTTTTGCTACCAAAAAAAAAAAAAAAGATTTCAGCTGACAGTTCTCTGTTATCTGATTCCTGATTAATATGGCACAATACAACAATACCAAAGGTAAACATGCATTCTGTTTAATATCAAGTGCAGCATTTAACGATGAACGAAGATTAATCTATGATGTGAAGTTTGAAAGAGAGACTTTAGAATAAATATTTTATTAAAAAGAGAAGTTTAATAGTGGCTTTTGGCATCAAAAGGCAAGAACTTTCCTTACCAAGAAACAAACTTCAGTTTACATTGGACTGAAAATCGACATATAATTTTAAGCTGAGTAAACCAGAAACAAGATATAATAAGAGTGACAAATTCTTGGTGATGGCATGTTTGTGGCTAATGGATAAGTAAGCAGGATAGAAGGTAACCAAGAATATCACAAACATTTCATTAATTAATTAAGCTAAAAAAGACAGTCTAGCATATAGGCTTTCAAGATCTTATTTCTTATAACAATTAATAATTTTCAGAGGAAGCAATCAGCTGAGGTATATTATGCATGAAAAGCAGAGTGATAGTGACCTAACTGTGCTTGTTGGATTTTCAGAAATATTGCTAATAAGCATCACAAATGCATCAGTAACAACATGCCTCAATAATACAAAAAGGAAGGAAATAAAACAGAATGATAAGGAGAAATTACAAATATGAAAGACTGATAGATATATTAGTTTATATAGGTGCTCGAAATGTTATATATCCTGGAGATGAAAAAAGAGTACAATCTGAAAAGGACAATATCTCACCGAAGACTGTAAATTTATCTTGTGGCACTGGCAAAGAGATCCAGTAATCCTATTCCTCGCATAAACTATAACTGAGGTGAAAGTGCTGAGGTAAAAAGAGAGAAGGGAAAGAGGAAGAAAAAGGACCATTTCCTTTGCTCCATAGGAACTAAGTGGAGGCAAATGTGATCCACTTATCCAATGTCCAGAAGAGTATTATTAAGGAAGAACATTGCTTTGCCAGTGAAATGTATCCTGTCTTGGTCATTTGCAAGTATTGGAGTTTGGCAAGAAGAGAGAATTATTTTATGCCTCAGAAGGGCAATACATGATTTGACTTTACCTCAGCATCCCCTAGGAAGAGGTCGTCTATTTCTTCGGCTGTTTCAAGCCAGTTAACCTGAGAAGTGAATAAGCTAAATGAGGATACTTCTCACCTTTTGAGCTACACTTGTTCATCAGTATTCAGTAGAATATTTGGTACGGAACTTACAGGTTGAATTAGTACTGGAATTGAACCTTCTACACTGCCCTTGAATTGTTTTTCCTTTATAATAAATATCAGTTGATCAGCTGCTTCCAAAATAGTCTGCATCCGTATTAGCCAATGCAGCATCATAAGAAGTCAGTGAATATTGAAGATAACAAAAGAAAAAGAAATTTCAAGCTGAAACACTAAAAGAAGCAATAATATTTTACAGATCAAGATAGAAAATACAAAAGAGGGACAAATAACGTTGAATACATAAAAACCACATGAAATATGACGGACCTTCTCTTTAATTATAGAATCATCTCCCTGCAGTTTTCGACGACCAATGATTGCAGCAAGTGTTTCTTCTTCCATAATGTCAGCTTCATCGAATGCTAGATCAATCTATGTAAGAAACATAAAAAGGTTTGCACGAAACATTTCAGCTTCAATGAAATAGTTCATTAAGTGACAAAACATAGCAAAATCCCAGGTTACTAGGCTTAAAGATTCACTAATTCAAAATCATAGTAACAAAACAGATCATTTTACTATGACTTTACTTCAATCGTCCTTTCTCTCTCTTTCGCGGAGGTAATTCAATTTATGGCCCCCTGACCGAAGATCTTCTATTTGCTAACACCATTTATAATTGCATTTTGGGAATGAGACTAAACCAAATAGCTGTCTTTGACTGCAATCTGAATGCATATGCAGGTCCAAGATGTGACTAGATGCTCAAATTTTGAAATAAGTTGTAATGCAATTTTCTAAGGAAGCATTTTAGTAGTAGCGGTCCGCACCTTAAAATTATCATCGTACTGTTCCAAGGGGATTCCTGCCTTTGCTGCTTCACTTGCACTGCCAACACATCTGCATCAGAGTGTTCCTGATTACTCCTAATGGAAAAACAAACAAACTCAATAACAAGGCTTCACATCAGTCATCACACTAAAAGCACGAAACTTAAAGGTAAGCTTTATAAAAATCTAATGGAGAAACTTACGAGTACAGATTATTGGAAATAAATAAGAAGGGCAAAATAGTCGATCAAACACATACTAACATTCAACTAGTAGCTGGAACTAAACTCTAGCCTGAGTTTGGATGATGAAAATGTTCTCTAAAAATGCTGTCCTTGATGAAACATTTTCTGGTATTTGGTCCTCTTAAATTGTTGCAAATGCTTTTTCTGATGAAACAAGGGTGTTTTAGGCTCGAATCAAGTGGAGTGTTCACAAGGGATTCAGATGACAAAACCATAATTTTTTTGGGACTGGAGGTAAAGTGGATTACCTTGGAAAGGGAAAACGACTTTCCCTTATTGATGAGTGGGAGCTAGTTTCCTTGAAAAATATCAAATATAGTAATCCATAACCAATATTTAGACATTATTGTCACATTAATACTCAAAAATATCAATACTATGCCATCATATGTCCAATCCACCACTTTGTACTGTTTTATTGTCAACTATATATCTAACAAACACTTGAAATGATCCAGAAATTGATATTCCAAGATAAAAACATTTCTCAATACACACCCTAAAAGCAAAGTTGAAGGGGACATAGTATGAGTAACACAATATAACATGGAGTATGCCTAATCAACACACAAGTTAATCTGCACTATGAACTACAACAAAGAAAACATGGAACCAATACAAGCCAAAATTAGATTCTACGACGGTATCACATTTCCCTTAGTCACTCTTTTCCTTTCTGAACACAGAGAATAATATAGTATATACAGTTGGAATACCACAAACAAAGCAAAATAATAGTATTTCTTTTTTCTGTATAACCAGCATCACTACATTGAGGCAAGTGGAAATTTGAACTTACGTGGATATGGCAGTGACATCTTTTATAGTACCAGCTCGTAGTTGCTGACCTAGATACTGTATAGCCAATACAGAAGCATGACCTGAACCCAATCCAACTACCATACCACTCTTCACATATGAATCCACCTACAATTTAACAATTCCAGAAAATTAACACCCAATCAGAAACCAAAGAGTTTTAAAGTTGTGATCTTTCAGCAAAATCCTAAAAAGGGCAGACAAGAAAGTCTTGATTTAACACCCAAACAGAAACCAAAAGCCTAAAAAGGGGAAACAAGTAAGAGTCTTACTGCGTGTTTGGCGGCTAGGAAGAGATCATCAGAAAGAGTAGAACGAGTGACAAAACGTTGGAGGGACTTTCTTGATGAGGTGAAATAAGCTTGATTTTGAGTAGAAGAAAGAAATGGTGATGCTGAAGAAGGCAAAGCCATAGCCATAGCCATGTTCCTCACTTGTGCATCACCTTAACACCATCACTATCACCTCCTATTAATTAGTTTTCTATTTGTTTTGAAAGAGATAAGAGGGCGCACTACGCCCACCCACACAGTTTTGATTTCTTTTTCTTTTACTGCCTCCTCCCTTCCACTATTTCCCAAAGTTTCTCTAGATAAAAGTAACATATTTGGAAACCCCCTCCCTTACCCCACAAAAGAATGTATTATGATCACAAAGAACATGTTTTAACTCACCAAGGATTAGTCCCGTCGATGGATTGCTCCTTATTTGATTGAGATCTCAGATTCGAGTTCGAAACATGAAAAAAAAAATCTATAAAAAGTGCTTCTCAGGTTCCAAAGAATGCTACTTCTCTTTGGAATGGAGCCTTACACGTTAATAATTGGACTACAATATAGATAGCAACATCTATTTAGAAGAAAAAAACATCTTTAAACTTCCTCAATAATAATGTTATCATGTAATTGGAGCAAGTGAAAAACTTAATTTACTGAAAAATTAAACTATTTTAGGTATTTTATTTCTTTTAAAGTCAAATAAAAATAATTTTAAAGTCAAATAAAAATAACTAAACTTTAGTGATACAAAATTTCAAACAACATGTTTTCCGGTTAGTTCCAAATTGATAAACATCTAAAAAATTTTGCAGTTCCCCTTTAAATTGCACCTTATTGTGTTTTGGGCCAAAATAGAAGTTGAAGAGTGTAAAGTGATGAGCTACAAGCCTACAACCAAACAGATCCAATGACAACGCAACGAATATTAACTTGACACATTTTTTAGCTCTTATCTTTTCAAACTGAACAAATAAATAATGGACGAATGAATTTTTGACTATGGACTACTCAACTATTTGTGATTATAGTAAGAAATTTGTAATAATGATGAATATCTACTTTGAAAAAAATGGTGATCATTCAAAATCAGACAGGAAAGGGATACTGTCATAATGATGGAATGGGGTTCCCCCTTTCAAACTAATGAATTAATTTAGATGGTCCCTCCACTGGAAATAAGCCCAAAACTCACTTTTCAAAAAAAAAGTAACGGCCTTAAAATAGGTCAGAATCCTATGTCTTCTTATACAGTTACAACTAATTAAAAGAAAATATTATTTCGATGAGTAACTTATAATAAATAATTAAATAATAATATTATGATAAATTTGTATTTGTATTAAAAATGAATTATGCATTATTTTTTCTAAAAAAAGAGTATAGGTTACCCTGATTATAAATATTTTAATTTAATTATTTGAAGGAATTGTTAATTTATTTCCAAAAGTCAATTTTAATCCACTCAGAAAACAAATCAAACTGTCCATTCTGCTTCCTTTTCTCCCAAAAGAAGTTGCTAATGGCTAACAATATTTGGTGCCCTTCACATGTACAACGCACCACCGCCCCAAAATACCTTCAAATTCATTTATCAACCTTCTTTCTTTAGGTGGGATGGAGAGAGGATGGACTGAGCGCAAAAGTATCTTTACTTTTCTTGCTGGACTCTATCTATCTTGGTTTGATTCCTTCAATCGGACTGAATGAAGAAAAGTCAGTCTAACGACGGAGAGGGGAAAACAAACTCCTGGTATAGTCCTTTTCTTATGGTTGTTGTTTAGGAGCTAGTATTCATTCGCAAAGGCATACGCTATATTTAAGAGACTGATCGAGGGTGGATATAATTCAGCTCGACGAAGAGTAATTCTGCTACTTTCTCATTGACACTTAAATATTTCATTATGATTCGTTTAAATTTAATCCGATCCGTTCAAATTTGTGCATATGATTTTTTTTTTAAAAAGCGTTGTAATTGATTATTTGTGCGAGTGGGATGCTGCCTTTTTCTTTTTCTTTTTGTCTAGTTTGCCTTTTTGTATTTCAGTGTGGAGTGACGTTGCCATCAATTTACACAATTAAAATACTCATAAAACATTTTATTAAACAAACCACATTAATTATATTTTAAAAAAATATTAATTTTACTATTAATACTTTACGTAGTCATTTGACAATAAGGACAAACAACAAATACATTTTTCTTGATTTTTTAAATTGTACAAGTATAAATATTTATTTTTAATATAATAATCTAACAAAAATGAAAAAAGAGAGTATTTCTTTTCTGATGTTAAATTGGCAATTTGCAATTTTGAGTATTTATGTACAAGCACAAGTACAACTATAAATACTAAACTAATTTATATACACACAAAGTACACAATAATTATGCATAATAAACATTTACTAATGGTGTAATCCCAAATCATTATTAAAAAAGGGACTCAAGAATAACATATGTTATAATAAATGAGCACACTTCAAATTCAAACTTCAAAATAATTAAACCCCAATATAAGTATCGAATATCGAATGCAAAATAAAAAAGAAAGAAAAAATAAATCAAACAAAGATTAAGCAAAACCCTATTCTTCATTGATTCTTAAGAAAATAGAATCAATTAATGCAAGTTAGATTAATCGAATCATATATGAATCATTTTTTATATCATATTATTATGATCAAATAAATCTTCAAGGGGCTAGAAATAAAGACAAAAACAAAAAAAAATTACAACCCTTTATAAGCATATATAATTAAAAAAAAATTATCGATTTATAAATTTCGAAGATCATTATAATGATATTATGCATTAAAATTCATTTCTTTATAGATAGATGTCATCATTTGTGCTAGTGACTATATTAGTAGAATGAGCACGAGCTAAAAGACGATAAATGTTTTACTCATAACTACTATCACTTTTTGATTTTTTAAAGGAATAAATTTTAACGTTCCACCATTTATTTATTTTTAAAAAGAAGGCAGAATCATCATCTTCTAATTTTGTCCCACCACATTATGTTTACCAACTTTTTCCTTTGAAGAATGATTTAGTCTATAATTATGGCAACTTTTATAAGTCTATATTTTTTTTCCTAAACTTAATAGTTATAATTAAGTTTTTATTGTTATTTGACGCATAAATCCACTGATAAAATCTTAGATATTTTTGGAAGGTTTTCATTACAGAAAATAGTTTGGAATTAAGAGGACAAAGAACTTATTTGAGATTAGTAAAGTGATCATCATTTAAAAATAAAAAGTAAAAATAACAACAAAACAATTCACAAATCACAGATAAAGTGTGTCACTAGGGCTGCAATAGAGCGGAGTGGGGTGGGTACGAGACGGATTCAAAGCTATGTGGGGCAGAGAGGATCGTTTAAAGTTATGTGGGTGCGAAACGAATTGAGTAATTATTTTAAAAATTAACATGAGACCGAGCGACTTGCGGATTTATGCAGATTTGAGGTACCACCGAATAGGAACTAGAAGAAAATTAAATATTTGTAATTAAAAAAAATTAAAGATATGAACTTTTTATATTAAACTTTTACTTTAATTTTAACTTTTTCTCTAAAATTTAAACCAGACATATCCAATAAATAGTTAGTTGTTGAAATGCTAATTAAAAATAATTAATTAGTGATTATGAAATGTTAACTAGAAATAATTGATTAATTGCTTAAATATTAATTAGTGAAAAATGAAAAAAGAAACTGAATTTTACTTTTTGTATTAAACTCAATTAAAAAAATTAAAAATTTATTCGAGGTGAATCTATATGAGATGGAGTAAAATGGATTAAAAATAAAAAAATTATCATGCAAAGTAAGACAGAACAGTTAAAAAAATTTGTGAATTAAGTTCGATCAACTTGACATTCCATTTCATTCAATTACTATCTCAGTCTATCCCTTGTCATAAGAAGGGAAAAGAAGGAAGAAAATACAAAGATTCTTAAAATGCCATTTCATACCAATATAACTTTATTATGCAATCACATGATACCAAACTCCAAATTATGATCTGATTCAGAAGACTATTGATAAAAATGCCCGTTAAAGAAAGAAGACAATGTGCATAAAATGAGACACCACAAAAGAACAAAAGTAAAAGGATAAAACATTTCAATTTTTGTTTCACCAATCTTGCTCCTAATACGAGAACAAAAAAACCCAATAATAAAAATTGGATTACTGTAGTACACTATTTAATTGTATGAATAAACAAAACGTTCACATGCACAGCATCCAAGAAAGTTTCACAGATTCTCCTTTGCTTATTATTAAATGCAGGTGTCTTCATTCTCCTTCCATTTCTTGGTGGTGGCAAAGAGGGTTCCCATTAATGTAAAAGCACAAATAAAGTTTCTATCTCAGTGCCCACATTTACGGTACTGCAAAAAGGGTTGCTTCCTTTGTGAACTTAACTTCTAGGGGTACTTGGAAAAAGCAGCAGTCTTTAAGCTTGGGAATTGTCAATGGAACAAATGGGTCGATTTTTTTGGTGAAAGAAGGAGTAGCTTTGTTGTGAATTTGCTAAAATGGGAGCTTATAGAATGTGGGTTGAGCTCAAAATGGAAAAAGATTTCACCTTTAAGTTGATATTTGTAGTGCTTTTCTTAGGGGTATTTGTGTCTTGTGGGTTGTGTGTGGAGGATGCAGATTCAGATGCTGTTGTGTATATTGTTACTCTGAAACAAGCTCCTGTTTCTCATTTATATGGTGAGGAGCTTAGAGTGAAGGGTCATCATCACCACAACTCCAAGAATCATGGCTCTGGAAATGTTAGTAGACTGGATAAACCAAGGTATTGTTTGTTAACTAACTGGGTTTTACCCGCTTAAATAAACTTTTTATTTCCATACTTCTTGAAAAGAGCTGCCTCTTTCTTGTTAGTTTGTTTTGTTCAATGAATGATGGGAGGTTTTAGCTGTGACTTGGGAGTCAATTCATGCAAGTCTTTTATTGGCTTGAAATTAGCTTTTATAATGCCCCAAGTGTCTGAAGTTCTCGATTGTGTATGCTAAAAGAGGGAATTCTTGTAATTGATGAGTTACACTGTGCAATGAATTGTTAGGTTAAGATTCTGATAGGTAGAAACGTAATTGATAAGATGGGAAATCTTTAACACTTCCTCTCTCTTAGGTTAATTGCTTGAGCTGTCCAGTTGTAATGGAGAAGTTTAATCTTACTCAATTGTCATGTTTTTGTGTTTGCTCATCGTTTGTCTTCTTATTTTATATGTTTGTGGAAGTGAGAAGCTTTACTATTTTCTATCATATCATTGATCAGCTTTATTTGAATCAGCCATATTTCACACAAGCATGCCCACAATGCTTCCTCTACATCAAGGATGCATGATTCTTTATTGAGGAAGGTATTGAGAGGAGAGAAGTATTTGAAACTTTACAGCTACCGCTACTTGATCAATGGATTTGCTGTGCTTGTTACTCCCCAGCAGGTATATTATTAGTGAGTGGTATTGAAATTTTGTTTCATTAACAGTTTCCATTGCCTTTTTGTTGCTAGGTTTTCATGACACTGTAGATAAGCAATTATGTGGTCTTGTGTTTTTTGGTCCTAATGTCAACTCATGCATATATTTACATTTCAAGGCTTTCAAGCTTGCAAATAGGAGAGAAGTGTCAAATGTGGTGTTGGATTTCTCGATCAGAACTGCAACCACGCATACACCAGAGTTCCTAGGTCTTCCTCTCGGGGCATGGGCTCAAGAGGGTGGATATGAAACTGCTGGGGAAGGCATTGTGATTGGTTTCATTGACACTGGAATTGATCCAACGCACCCCAGCTTCTCTGATAATACACCAGAGAGGCATTATCCTGTTCCACAGCATTTTTCAGGCATTTGTGAGGTAACTCGAGATTTCCCATCTGGATCCTGCAACAGGAAGCTTGTTGGTGCCCGCCATTTTGCAGCATCTGCTATAACCAGGGGGATATTTAACACAACTCAGGACTATGCTTCTCCTTTTGACGGTGACGGCCATGGGACGTAAGTCTTATCTTCCTTATGGACCATTTCTCTGTAGCTTTTTGTCCTTAAAGCACTCTTTACAGAGCATTCCAATTTCTAGAGAACTAAGTCCTATCAATTAGTGCCAACAAAGGCTGTGCTCTGCCTAGTATTTATGCCGATCCTGATTTTACAATTGCCCTAAATCTTATCAATTAGTGCCAACAAAGGCTGTGCTCTGCCTAGTATTTATTCCAATCCTGATTTTACAATTGCCCTTGGTTGACGTGCTCATTTTATGTGCTACATGCTTATTGTCCATTTTGGTTTAAATGTATTTCTTTGCTTAGACAAATAATCCTTCAATCTCTTATAAAAGTGGGAGTTCTTCGATAGAAGTAAAGTCTTTCTCCATTGATTGACTTGAGCTCAAGTAACCAATGGGAATTCAGGAGAACCAAATAGATTCATTCTCAATAAATGACAGGCACATGAAACCTTCTGAGCCTATCATAAATATCATGTTTTTTCTGAAAATTCATTTATGCTTCCTGTTTTGAGATATCTAATGATCCATTTTTGTTTATCAGGATACTCTTATCCTGTAAGCTGCAAAACATGCAATTTCATAAATTCAAAATCTGGCACAGAGTAGGATAACTTACCAAACCTGCAGTCTAGACTGATTTGGGAAAGAAGCAAAAGCATCAGTTTTGATTGTCCACTTGCTGGAATTGATTGATTCGAATTTGCTAGTAGACCATCTTTCCCTCTGTATAGCTGTAAAGACTGTTTTATTTCATGGGAGTTACTACTTTATTTAGACTTTGGTGATCTTAAAGTACTTCCGTTGGACTACAATTGGTATACTTACAGTTATGGATGTACCCTTGATGACCCCAGAGAGGTAAACCCACACAACATATTGACAAACACAGAGAGAGAGAGAGAGAGAGAGAGTTATACACACGAAAGAGAGGAAATGGATGATGGTTCAGACCTTGATATAATTGACATGATCCAAGTACATAGTTGCTTATATTCATTGAATTTTTGAGTTTACTGAAAGTAATATCTACTACCAAGTGGCTTTAATTTTCTTAACCACATGCAGGCATACGGCTTCAGTTGCAGCAGGGAACCATGGGATCCCTGTTGTGGTAGCTGGACATCACTTTGGAGATGCTAGTGGAATGGCTCCTCGTGCACAGTAAGAGCCCTCAAAAGTTGAATCTTCTTTCTTATTGATTCATGAATAACTATGGTGATTGTGATGCTCAACATGTAATTATTGTCTGTTATTTGGAAACAGCCTCTCTACCTCACAAGGTAGGGGTAAGGTCTGCATAAGCTCTACTCTCCCAAGACCCCACTTGTGTGATCACACTGGTCATTGGGTATGTTTTTGCTTTTTCGAAGAGATCCTGATAAAGATACCAATGATGTTGCCAGTGCTTTGTAATAATGTGTCAATTTATATGCTTATTCTCCTGTCCGCTCATCCTCCACAACTTCTCTGTCTTTGTGGTGTTTATTAATGGCTTGTTTGGGTATGCTATTCTCTTGAAATATGTGATTCAGTGACTGCTAAAGCACCACTTATTTTGCAGCTATAACTCCTGATTATAATCGTAGCCTAGGTACCTTTTTTTTATACAAAAAGAATTGAAATTAAAGTGTCTTTTAGCAGTTTAGAACACTTCAAATGGCTTTTGAAAAGCCTGTTATTACTAGACTAGGACTCAGCCTGTAGGACTACAACTGCAGAAATTCGTCTTTACTGATCTTTCTTCCTGGTGTTTATGAATTACTTAAGTTCTTCTAAAAATATGGATGCATTATTTCCAATTTGAGTTGGATCCTGAAGATTTAGCAACTGCTTGAGTTGTGAGCCCTTTGCCAAACTGACAAGAAAACTCCTAATCTACTCTGTCAGCTTCCCTAAGTGCGCATGTTTCAATCATTTGAGTTTTCCCATATACTAGTCTTATACTTGGAGTTACTTGTAAGGTACAATATTTCTCTGTCTTCAAATCCTATAAACTAGACTGAGATACTGATCACAGGTTGATATTTGCAGCGTTGCAGTTTATAAGGCATTATACAAGAGCTTTGGTGGCTTTGCTGCAGATGTCGTTGCCGCTATAGACCAGGTATCTTTTCATTGTTAGTTGGTGAGTAGAGAAGAAAGGGTACAAAAGAAAGGAGTGCATCTGTGTTGTTTGGACTTCATAGAAACGAGAGAAGAAAGTAAAAGAAGTGTTTCGTGGTGTTGTTGCCTTGCATTGCTTTTACATGATCTTTCTGACTGTTTTCTCTTCTTCATCATCGTAGTAAGCATGAAGAGCATCTTCATAAAGAAAAAACAGAAAGATCTTGATTCGTCAGCATTTTGATATTTACCTGTTTTCATTTATAGGCAGCTCAGGATGGTGTGGACATTATCAATTTATCAATCACTCCAAACAGGCGTCCTCCTGGTGTTGCGACTTTCTTTAATCCCATAGACATGGCCTTGCTATCAGCAGTTAAGGCTGGCATCTTTGTAGTACAAGCAGCAGGCAATACCGGACCTGCACCTAAAAGTGTTTCATCCTTCAGTCCATGGATCTTCACTGTTGGTGCTTCAACCCATGACAGGGTTTATAGTAACTCTATAGTGCTGGGAAACAATATCACAATACCTGGAGTTGGACTTGCACGTAAGTCTATATTGTAGATTGATTTAATAATTGTTCTTTAGAATTTATAGTTAAAAAAGGCGTCAGAAGTTTGTCTTTATTAAATATCCGGGGAGAATGAAAAATGACTTCTGTGGGGTTGTTTTTGTGCTTGATCAAGCTATAAGCACTTGGAGATGTTAAAGAATGTGCACAAATAGCCTATATATTTTTCCATTAAGGGATATTTTTCTTGTCAAATTTGAACCAAATTTGTTCTCCTGTCTCACATAGTCAAAAAAGTACTCCAGGTTATGTAATATTTCTGGAAAAGATGAATGAAACTATAAAGATCATTTGATATTAAAAAGACATACTTTTTTTTTGGGTGTATACAGATTTACCAAGTATGAGTCTTTCATGTTCTCTCTTCTCTAACTCATCCACCATCAACATATAACCATGAACTCCATAAACTTACCATTTACATGTTCCAAGACATTTTGTCTTGTAGAGGTTGCTTTTCTTTCTTAGTCATAAATTGGTTAGTTTGTTCTGGATACAACAATGACGACGACGTTAGTTTTCAGCTTACACACTACTTCAGCAATTACTACAATTTAATTGGCTTTAGTCCATAGCCCATTAAGGTTCTTTAAATTTTTTAAGAAATTCCTGTTGCATGGTTGGCTTCAAAGTTTTGTATTTTGCTGCAGCTGGAACAGATAGCATGTACACTCTAGTTATGGCAAGTCATGCTTTGAATGACACAGCTGCTAATGATATGTATGTGGGTGAATGCCAAGATGCCAGTAGTTTCAATCAGACTCTTGTTCAAGGAAATCTATTAGTTTGCAGCTACTCTGTCCGCTTTGTTCTTGGACTTTCCACCATCAAACAGGCCCTGGAAACTGCGAAGAACCTTAGTGCAGCTGGTGTTGTGTTCTGCATGGATCCCTTTGTCATTGGTTTTCAAATTAATCCGACTCCAATGAAATTGCCTGGCATCATAATTCCATCTGCAAATGATTCTAAGGTATGCCTAGAAATATGCTACTCCCTTCATTAGATTTAAATGACAGTGTTCGGTTGAACGTTAAGTTAAGAAAGAAATGAAGACTTTTGCGTCATAGAGAAAGCATTCTTGGAACTTATGGGCGGGTCAGATGGGTCTGGGTCCATTTTGCCACCCCTAGTTAAAACTTCAAACTTTATAGAAGCATGATAAGATTCTTAAAGAAGTACGTACATCGTCATCAACCTGCTTCAAGTTCTTTCAAAGCTGTGATTCCATGCACCCAAGTGTTTATTTACAATTTGAATTTACTGATTCAAGTAATTTGGCAGATCTTACTTCAGTACTACAATTCTTCACTGGACCAAGATGAAGTTACTAAGAAAATTACCAGGTTTGGGGCAGTTGCATGCATTTCAGGGGGTCTAAAAGCAAATTTTAGCTTATCTGCTCCGAATGTTATGTTTTATTCTGCTCGGGGACCAGACCCAGAAGATAGTTCTCTTGATGATGCAGACATACTGAAACCGAACCTAGTTGCCCCAGGAAATCTTATATGGGCAGCTTGGAGCTCTGGTGGCATGGACTCAGTTGAGTTTGAAGGTAGTTTGACTAAAGAAAGCTTGTAGATTTTGTAAAGCTACTTATCAAAAGAGGAAAAAGGGCCCTCCTTGTACAACAATGAAAATAACATTATATATTTACTTACCTATGTTACTTTATCCATATGTAGGTGAAGATTTTGCAATGATGTCTGGAACCAGCATGGCTGCTCCTCATGTTGCTGGTCTGGCAGCACTGATTAAGCAGAAATTTCCTAATTTTAGTACTGCTGCTATTGGATCTGCACTTTCTACCACGGCTTCTCTATCTGATAAATACGGTGGTCCCATATTGGCCCAGCGCTCATACGCTAATCCAGATTCAAACCAGTCTCCTGCGACACCTTTTGACATGGGAAGTGGATTTGTGAATGCTACTGCAGCGCTGGATCCAGGCCTTATTTTTGATACAGGTAAGTTACTCTTCTTTGCTGTCAAAGTTGAGACTACTGGTTATGATATTAACAAGTTATTGGATGCTATTAAAATATGAATGACAGATGCTGTGGTATATCACCACTTATGATTGTACTTGTGGTATTGTTAGATAAATTAGTACATCTTAAACTGTTTTAAGCATGATGTCGTGGAAGTCTACAACTTGGTTTACTTGAAAGGTCTATGTTTTGTTGACTAGTGCTGATAAACTTCTCTGCAAACTGGTCAAACTTTGTGGAGAAAATAAATGCTACCCATTCTTAGTCAATTATTTTAGGCTGTTACATGTATTTTATGTAAGATAATATTTACTTTAGACACATATATGGCAGTGACTCACATACAAGTTTGAGTAATCACTGGTACTTTTTGGATTGGTAATTCATGTTGTATCACTTCATTTTCTGCCAGACTCTGATATGGCATTTGAAAATTTTCATTGTAGGCTATAGCGACTACATGTCATTCCTCTGTGGCATAAATGGTTCGGCACCTATGGTACTAAATTACACTGGTGAGAGCTGTGGAGGATCTACAATGACTGGAACTGATCTGAACTTGCCTTCAATCACGATATCGAAACTGAATCAATCCAGAACGGTTCAAAGAACTTTGATAAATATTGCTGCCAATGAAACATATGTTGTTGGTTGGAGTGCGCCTTATGGTGCTTCTATAAAGGTCACACCAGCACGGTTTTTTATTGCGTCTGGGCGGCAACAGGTCTTGAATGTTGTCTTTAACGCTAGTATGAACAACTCTTCACCAAGCTTTGGAAGAATTGGACTATTTGGAAACCAGGGTCATGTTATAAACATTCCTTTGTCAGTCATAGTAAAAATTTCATACAACACAACTAATAGCTGATTCAGCTGATAACACTTCCCTTTCTTTTCCTTTTTTTTTTTTGAAAAATATTGTTGAGTGTCCAATTTTTTAATTTGTTAGGCTCTGTAAATGTGTTTGAAATGTAGATAACTTATTTGTTGATGATAAATAAACATGATCTGATTTTGTCCAGAAACTTATTATTGTTGTTCAACTTTGAGGAAAAATAAATTCTGTTTCAATCTTGCGTGGCTGGACAAAATATTATACTTGACGATTTTGGTAGTTGTGTGTATCGTTCGTGTGCAGGGGTCATGCTAATTGGCCTTGTATCATTCCCATTTTATCGGATTAATGGCTGCACATTAGATTTGAATAATCAATACTTGGGGGCTTATCAGCTGCTACAGCCTATACACATTTAGACAAATCAATTGCTAAGTTTTGGTTGAATAGGTAAAGCAATTATGTACTATTTTTGTTCCTTTACAACTATCAAATTAGAGTTGGCACACTTGTTATAGAAAAAACAAGCATGTACTTTTTAGTAATAGATGGACAAACATATGTTAGGCCATCTTTACAGTCAATGCTGGAGGAACGGTAGGAGCAGAGGAATCTCCAGAACAAGTTCTTTTAATTCACATAAACACAGTACAGAACTCACACTGCTAAGATTGCCCAACAATAAATTACATTCATGAACAAAAGCTTCCAATCTGCAAAGCAATCCACAGAGGGAGGTTTATGAGATTTTTCTGTACAGGGTTTTACTCAGACAATTTGTCATGATATAGTTAACAAATCTATCAGGATAGAAAAGTAAAAGCAAGACTCGATGTTCCAAAACATAAACTCAGCACACATGAAGCTTTGACTCATTCCATCAACTAGTGAAAGTTTAAGTCAGATCATCCTCATCCAAAGGCTCTTCATTGTCTTTCATGGCTTCATTCTTGAACGCACTAACATCCCCTGTAGGCAATTTCCTTGCAATCTTGATGATCTGGTTTTATTGCAATTATGTTAATATAGCAAGGGGAAAGAGAAGGCACATAGATATCACACAAATGATGCTTCTTGCTTAGACATCTTAGTTTCCTTGCATTATCGTCCAAGTGAAAATTAAATATTCATGTTAAGTGCTAAGTATTAAGCATTGACAATGAAACAGCTATGCAGCTCAAGCAAGGGAAAAAATCGGTGTAAAATTAAGTTGAGATGAATGATTCTTTGACTTCTGGGAAGCAGTTCTAAAGTAAGCAGGGAAAATAGTATTGAGTGAACAGGCTTAGGAGAATAAATATCGAAGGAATATACAAGTTCTATATGTCAGGATGATCGACTTAGCTGAAAAGACGCTCTAAAAATCTTTTAGCTAGAAAACTACGATTAAGGAATCTCTAGTCTAGTTTACACAGAAGCCAGGTGACCATCTTTACCAAAAAGCTGAGAACGAACCTATAACTGCCCACCTATTTTAAATAAAGAAAAAGCTACAAGCCTAAGCACAAAAGCCAGCCAAATAATTGAAATTTTATCCATTTGCAACTCAATATTGTCAAAAAGAGCTGTTCTTAGCGATGCAAAATTAGTAAGCGTACAACAGTAATTAGCACTCATCATCTTGACTCAAACTCTGGTACTGCATTACTAACCGCGTGATCAAGATTTGATACAGTGCTTGATTGTGCCACACGTTTAATATCCTCAACATCACCTTCAGCATATGCAGAAAGAAATTTTCCAGCACAGCGACCTTGATCGCTATTCAAGAAAACTTCAACCCTACAAAGAAGAGTCACCATCCATATTTTTAGTAGAATCACTTAACCTGATAAAATCATGAGTAAACTAAAAATACGAGAGAGATCATAAATTCCAGAAGCAAATATGATCTTGAAATATAGAATTGTCCATATAGATTTATCAGTCTGGAAAAGATAAACAAGAAAAGCTGAATAGGTAGGAGGTGCACAGATACCTAACGGATAAAATAAAAATAAGAGGATATTTTAGACCAAAATAGAAGGATATTAGACAAAGGCAAGTTTCGGAGGTCCATATTTCTTTATTCTTTGCTATCATTGTTTAGTAGATATTCAAACAACTAATTCTTCCCACTTATGAGTGACTCACATACTAATTGTGTGATTTTCTGAAGAGTTAGAGCAGGAATAGAGGAGAGAACTTGTACAATTAACTTAAAAGGCATAAATTTACCACTCCATAATAAAGGGAAAGAATTTTGAACCAGGGAACAAAAATTTGCAGCAAGCACATTTATTCAGATACAGAAAGAAACTCTATTAACTAGGAGTAAACTGACCTCTTGGTACTAACTCATCAGTCCTTTTCAATAGAACTTGTGCTATGACACAATAAAACATCATTTACCTTAACCATGCATGTGGAATATCTAGAGTATGATTTTAAAGAATGAATGAATGTGAAGTCCAACAAGAGAAATACAAGCTAAAGAGTATCTAAGCGGACAGACTCTGAGGTTCCAGGGAAATGATGAGGATATTATAATCCAGAGATGCCTAGTTATTGGCTAATCTCTTTCCAAATAAATTCACCAAGTCTGACTAACCCAGTTGATTGCGGTATATCGTTGGCACTCTTAGGCTTCATGATAAGGAAGTGGATTCAAGTAACCAGGCTAGACAAGGTTGAAGAAGTTGTCCGTCGAAGGGCAGTGGAGGAAATGCATTGAAAGGGTAAAAACATCATTCACATCATTGTACGCCTCATTAGTGGTTGAGCCTTTCGTCGGAAAATTACATTGTTTCGCTAGGTAAAAATATTTTCATTATGTATATATTTTACATATTGACACCTCTTGACTTCTACATGATTTTACTTCTTTAAATTGTGACACCCCTTGGACAAAATTTTGGCTCTGCCACTGCGCCTCATCGTTGGATCACTGTGTTGGAAAAGTAACACTTTGGAACAGCCCATTATTTTGGTTTTCTCCATACCTTACATTTTTCTTTCGATAAGTTGAAGTGTTTTTTTCATATAAGACATATTCCTTGACCCCCAAGCACCATAAAGAAAGATGTGCAAATGAAAAGGGGATGCTAAACAGTGAACTCCAAAAGATAAAGATTGTATTGCACTAGAAACTGTAAGATATAACGGGATTGGTAGCACATCAGAGAACTGGTTTAAAATGCATATGTATTGAGAAAAAAAAAGTAGACATTTTTAGGTGTAATAAGACTGAAAATAAACTAAACCAAATTTCACGCACAAAGTTTCTCAAATGGACTCTATTTGCTTTCAACTTCCAATTTTGGCGATGAAAAAGTAAAGCACAACATTACACGGGGACACAACATTACATGGGGAATTAAACAAAAATTCTTATGGCGCTTAATTGCTTAAAGTCATGAGCATAAAGGTACAACAAAGGTAGACCAATGTATTTGAGCTGATGAAATATGCAACTTACTGACAACAATCATTGTAGCACTTCTCCGCTTGCTTAAAGTCGTGGGCGTATAGGTACACAATGATTGCACTAAGATAAGCCTGCAAGGAATTGATTACTTTAACAATTACTGAAGGTTGAAACCTTCATTTAGTGAAAAGGATTATCAAGCATCTTTAACACTATATTTATCTTTACTGATAAAGGTATTTTAATACTATATTAAAAATTAATGCCACATTAATCTCGAAGAGACAGTCATGAATGATGACTCAGATATGAGATTAACAGATTGTTACGCAAAACCAGGGAGATCAATTCTGACACAACATTCATTGCATGTGCTTACCAAGGACTAGCTATTCTCTGGGAAAACTGAGAAAAAACAAAGAAAGAATACAAACAGGACAAATACAATAGGCCCCATATGAACTGAAATCATAATCACATCCTCCTGGGACAGCTTTCTCCTTAGTAGCTTGAAGAATTGGATGAGAAGATCATGATGACAACGCCAAGATGGAAAGTGAGAAGTAAACAGCAAAAAGGAGGAGTGAAGGCAAAAGAAAGAGGCTAAAAAGATAGGAAAAAAAGCATACACAGAAATCTTAGCACTATATATGTGCACATAAGTTCAATTTTTTTATTTATATCCATTATTAATTGGAAACTCAAAAACCAAAGCAAAGAATCAAAGTTTCCTAAATTCTAAATTAAAACCAATCCAGAAACTGAATAGATCAGTCCAAATAATCCGAGGAATGCTATCAGCATTTTTGTTAAAACTGAATAATGCACACCACTACAGATCACTCATCAATAATGTCTAAAAAAAGAAAATTAAAATATAAGCATTAGCATGAAGTTTAGGCATAAAAGAGTCACAAGAGTAGAAGAAGACAAGAGAGGCCACGTCAATATGGCTGTCATTGGCTCCATATGTAATGCACGGACAAAAGGATGGCGAAAGAGAGATCATCCAATGGTTTGGAAAGAAGCAAAGAACTCCTATTTATTATCATTCAAACACAATGCAAATAGTTTTTGCTAATGAAGAATTGCAGTAGTAATTTTTTGAGAAGGAAATTAATCATTCCTTTAAAATACGGAAACCACAAACTAAAATTTCTTACAGCTTGTTTGGATAGTGATTTTCCATGGTATAGTTCGTAAGAGAACCATGTTTGTTTTGATTGTTTCTTTAGTTACATTGTATGGTATGGCGTGGTTTCATGTTTTGTAACCATGAAAATCCTTACTTTTTGAAACCACCAATTTGGTGGTATCCCATTGTTTTAATTATTTTTATTTTCAATTATATCCATAATTTTTTCCATTCCTCACAGTACGTCTTTAAGGAGGTACTGAGGAAGAAAGCAATAATGATAAAAGGAAAACAAGGTCCCTGATGACAGAGCTTCTAAATGCGGTATTTCATTAGTTACTTTTTCAGGGCCTTGGCTTGTCACATGAGTATGAATTTCATATCTCTGTATTTGAAAAGAAGTATAAATAATTCTAATTTACCCTTTATTCTCTATTAAACTTTACCCTAATATATTTATTTCTTTCACAGTCATATTACTCATTCTCCTCCGCATCAACTTTTGAAGTTTTTCTTACGCCTCCAATCTTTTCTCCCACGTTTCAATCTATTTTTAAAGGTTCATTTTTAAAAGCTCTTGCTTTTTTATTTCTCTTATTTCACATAAATTAAGTTACTTTGGCTTTGGGCTATAAGTTTATATAATTGACTACTATTTTTAATTATTATTTCCATTAAAAAAACTTTTTTTAAAAATAATAATAAATATACTATTTATAATAATTAAGGGTATTTTCATAAATTTATCAATTACAATACCATACAGTCAAAACAAACAACAAAATTATCATTAAACAATAGCAAACTATATAGTCTATCCAAACATTATATTGTACTGTACAATACACACATTATGAAATCATGGAAAACTACTATCCAAATAGAGGGTTAGTGTCAAATGTTATACCATGAACAAACACGGACTTTACTATAAATTATTTTCTTCCAGGAAATAAACTAGATAATGTCAAAGTAGTGTACAGTAGATGGAAACTGTGACTAAAGGGCTTTCGAACCTTGCACTGGCTATGTGTTGCGTTGCACTTGTCTGCAGCTAATGCCAAACTTATTAGGATAGTTGCAGCATCTTCATACCTGCATGTGGTGAAATCAAAGTCATCATCACTTACTAAAGTGAGAAGTGTACTGCGTGAACCGCTTCACTTAAGACTATTAGAGCGAGATTTTTATTTATTTACTTTAGGTTTGCAATATATCTCTCACGTGTGTGTCTAATACTCATTAATCTACCAAACACATGAAAATAGTTTGATATCATGCTGTATCTGCCTATCTGGGGCTCAAAACCAGGACCTGTAGTGTATATATTATTGAATGGTGCAGACCACTGCATCTAAAAGTTAAAACATTTGAAGCTGTGACACTTCTATATATTTGTTTAGGGGGACCTAAAACTTAACAAAATTCCTATATATAAGAAGTCAGAACCACTCAACTTGGTTGTGACCATTTTAGCTCGATAAGTTAATGATTTTTTTAATCAGAAGGAAACAAAGAAAAGAAAAGGAAAGGCATTGAGATATGCTAAATTGATACATTTTGATACCCCTTCTAACTTCTAAAAGTAATATCTGCCTCGAGCATAATTCTTACTTTTCAAGCTTCAGATAAACCCTCACAGCATCACGATACAGATCAAAGGCCATTTGTTCCTTCCCGTCCTCTTCAAGAATGGCACAGGCTTCAGTATACAATTGTACAGCTACATCAGGTGCTCCATCTTCTAAAGCGCTATAACGTTAGCAACTTGTTAATCAGATACAATACACAATTTCACTCTCAAGCGAAATGAGAAAGTATCAGAAATGTAAAAGGAATCTATAGTTAGAACATGATATTATAGAGAACTGTTCGATCCACCAAAACTTAGAACATGATATTATAGAGAACTGTTCGATCCACCAAAACTATCTCCCTCCCTAACCGAGTTTCCCATTGAACAAGTTTTGTAAAGGAAACAGACAGGCATAGGGCAAACCGCGCATGAAATTTAGTCTTTATGTCAAACACAAAACCGGCAGCCTGGCACTGTAGGATTGTGCCAGTGATTACCCACTTCTTCCATTTATTCGTTTCACAAATATGTACTGTTGCATTAACTATTATTTAATATACTGTTAATTTCATGATAGTTTAGCTTACATTTAGATTTAATTTTTTTATGAACTTGTTTGACACTACATTTAGCTTGCGCTATGAAGTCATGATTTCATATTATCATTTGGACATGCAATTTGGGATTATGATTCAAATTCCAAGTTCTCCAACAACGTATTTGGGATTCCAAAATCATGATTTCAAAATTTTTTAAATGTAAAACTTAAACCATAATTTTATATTGTATATATAAAAAATAAAAGATCCATCATTCTAAATTTTGCAAAAAAAAATTTATGCTCGACATGAAGAAATTGTTTGTACCATGTGAAAAGATTATATTAAAGATGACTATACTACTATTCTTGACTAGTGGATTTTTATAAAATTATGTATTCCATTGAAAGTTTGTAATTACAATCATTTATTTATAAAAGGAACATGGAGGGCGATTTATCAATGCAATACCTTAGGATGTTCTGATGTCTTGTTTATGAACTATGATTTGCTCATTTGGTAGTTTTCACAATTTGTGGATTTTCATGATTTTGAGAAAAACAATTCAATTTAAGAAATCTAAATTGTACGTCCAACATCTCCGCATAAACTGTATTGTAAGTAATGATACGGTTTAATGACTAATATGGTATAATCAGATGCAACAAATCTACACCTCACTACTGTACTAGTTAGCGCTGCTATATCAATCCTGTATATTTTCTGGTTCATTTAGGCCCTTTTTCCAAGATTAAACAAGGAGTTCTCTACAAGTAGGGATTCTCTAAATCTGTAATCGGATAAGACTTAGAAAATCAATGATTTCAGAAATTATAATTTATATAGCATAAAACACTACCACCGCAATTTTGACAAATGCAGCCAAATAAGTCAGCCACATACCGTGCACCTTTGCCAAGTGCGTCAGATGCAGGTTGGGGCCTCCCACATTCATTGTACAATTCAGAGGCCCTTTTATAAAAGTCAGCAACTTCTTTCCAGTTGCCTAGTTCCTTTGCCATGGTAGCAGCAGACTCCATATGCTTAGCAGCATCCCAAGGCCTGGTTTACTAGTCAAGGATCCCAAAAGCCAAAATTGACACAATCGAAGAGCAACAAGAAAGATCCAAAGAAACCAATTGGGGAAAAGGATACGAGGAAAGCATCTCTTGCCCTTTTGAAGCTTTTTCAAATGCTTCTTTTGCTTTCTCATAATTTTTAGCAAGCCTAAATCCATTAGCTGTAACAAAAGAACATTGTATCTGTCACGTAATTAACATGCTAAAATCGTCCCATTTTATATAATATTTGTTTTATTCACGAATATTGTACATACCTGCCTGCTCATACAAACCAGTAGCACTTTTCCAATCAGTACTCCACCTGGTAAAACTTAGTTTTGTCCTATATAGATAGGGAAACATATAAAATTACATAAACCTTAAAAGGTGTAATAGAAGGAGGATCAAAATACAAAGGCTTCTTTTTGCCTTCACATAAAAGAAACAGAACGTTCTTCTAGCATACAAGCTCTCGGGGATGGTATTTTGCACCACTGTAACTACAGCTAATCTCTCAGAAGCCAGATCAAGCACATTAATGAAAATTTATTTTTCAAGTCCCTAATCTAGATATTAATACAGAAAAGGGAAATGTTAACATTAATAGAGACCACAGATAATAATCAAGATCCTCCAACGATTGATCAGAACACTATTTTTACTGGTTGGTGTATAATAACTAACAGAAAATCAAATCTAACCAAGAAAATAAAAATTATCTTAGTTCAATCAAGTGCTTAATCATCACACAAGGAGAACAAAGCAGGCACATTCCATTACCACTTCCATTCAACAATTTCCAAAACTACAGCAGAATATGGCCTTTATCGACAGCTTAAAACAACTACATATACATAAATTGTGTACATGTGTCTGTAATATACCATCTTCACACCAGCAACTCAAAGAAAGAGGAACCCTCTTTACACAGTTTTGATCAAACAACCTTAACATTCTTCATATAGCTAAAATTGTATCTTTAATATAAAAACGATGGTATCTGACAAAAATTCAATCTTGGAAACTTTTTAGAGAAAATAGTTATACTACAGATAAAGGGCCTTTAATACAGAGTTTATTGAGGTGGGGCTGGGGGTTTGGGGGTGGGGGGCTCTTACAGTTTATCAGCTTTGCTGATCAACTTTTCTGGATCGGAACCCATGGCTGATGTGCTGGTGAGTTCCTTTCGTGCTTCTCCGGTCAATCTCAGAATCCGGTTTTGTTCCGCATTTGCAGGGACCCCCAATGAGGAAAATGCAACTTTTTATTAATTGCGTGATTGGCCCCTAAGTATTTGGTGTCGTAACTTTTGACCCACATCAATATGATATTTACGACTGACTCCTTTAAGTCTTTAAATTTATTCTCTCCATCAACTTATTGTGTCGTGACGAGTAATTTATAATTTGCATCTCTATGTTATAACGTTGTTATAACAATAAAATAGGAAAAATTAGCAGCTTCTACTTCATCGCGTACAAGCTGTTAATGACCAACCATGAAATATATGTTCCATTGTGTACTACTTTTGCGTTCTTAATTAAATTAATTTTTCTTTTATTTACTTCTTCTATTTTATCCTATTGTCATTGATTAAAAGAAAAAAAGAAAATTCAAGAAAACAATGAGATTAGGGTGCAAGTGATTAAAACTAATAAGGTAAGGCGTAAATTAACGAGAGAGAAAAAAAGGCATCCTTTAAAAGGTGTAAATTTCAAATTACACAAATTACTCTATTATGTTTTTTTTCTATTTAATAATTACCCATCCCTACTGAATAGATAGCTCTAGATAGGGTTATGTTCACAAATACCCCTAAAAAGGAATAGTCTTGATAAAATACCCCTTATTAGGGTGACTTTGCAAAAATACCCTCCTTTCCTTTAAGAATATATTTTTAGACAAAATTGTCTCTCAGCTATAAGGTCCTATTATTTTACGTAGACCTGCCTTATGGGCAAGGATTTCATTGTTTCACCTTCGTAGACCTGCCTTATGGGCAAAAATTTACACTATTTTTTTTCTTTTTTATTCCTTTCATTTTTTTGTTAGTATTTTGTTTCTTTTCTTTATTTCTTTAATTTTTTTCTATTTTTTTCTTATGTTTATTTTTCTTTTTTTTTTTAATTATGGAACTATAAATAATATTTATTTTATATATTCTATATTTATTTTAAATAAAATGATTTCTAAA
>JBCEWC010003304.1:0-30794 GCA_038996855.1 Solanum aculeatissimum
CTTTCACTATCTGACATGTATTCGTCTACATTTATTAATGTTTCTTGAAAGTCTTCTATTAGTTGTGAGTTTCTTGTACGACTATTATTTCTTTTTGGGCATGCATTTGCCAAATATTCTATACTACCACAAATAAAACTCTAATTTATTCCTATAATTTCTATCAGTTCTATATTTTCTAACATCTCTGTTTCTGTCTAGATATGGTTTTCTAGCCGATGACTTTCTTAGGTAATATTTTCTCCTATTGTATGTATTCGCATAATGTGGCCTATTTCTTTTATAACGTCTTTTTCGATTCTGATCTTTATCATAACTTTGAGTAGTATATATTATGTTTTTACAGAAACTCATCTCGTTTTGCTTTAATTATTTATGAATTTGTAGATTTGTACATTTCGCAGTTAATATTTCCATTACATGTTGTACCCTATGCCCTATTGACTATCTAACATTTGAATTTTGAATTACTCCTTCTCTTTTATACCATCTTTCTTCTATTTCTCATCCCAAAGCTCCTGATAATTTATTAAACAATTTTTTTCCTAATTCCTCGTCAAACAAATTCCCACTAATTGTACAATAATAGTAGTAATCTTTTAGGAAAGTCTTTATGTAAAACCAACTTATAATACTCAGTTGTTCTAATTTTATTAGAGCATTTCTTTGTAGTATTACTAATCAACTATATGGGTTTTCTCCTGTAATAAGATTATGTGTCTGGTTAGTGAAATTATATGGATTAGCTCCCATATTTACTAAAGCCTGAAATTCTTGTGGGAAGTTAGACTTGTATGCTTTCCATAGAGCTTTTGTCGATTCTCCAAAAAAAGTCTCCATATATTTATACATTGTTTCTGCGTCTGTATCTTGGTATGTCTTTATGTAATCTGCTACAACTACTCATTTTCAGAGATCTATAACTGTGTTTCACATTTGTGGGTCATGTGCAACTATGTTTAGTATCTTTCCTTTATTATCTCCTTCTTATAACTTAATTGGTTCTTCTATCAGCATTCTTTTTCCTACTGATTTTACATTTTTTGTTATTATTAATGGATTTACTCTAAATACTCTTCTTCATGGTACATTTACAGTACCATATCTATGGTATGTTGCTGTGTTGTTCTTTGAAATGGGCTAGAACTATTTATCTTCATAAATTCCTTTTGGCTTATAACCGAATCTAATTCTATTTTCTCGTCACTATCATATATTCTATTAACAATTTTTCAAGGTCGTCTAGTTTTGTTTGCATTTTTTGTTGTTCTTTATATCCTAATTTATCTGTTCTGAATTCACACTTTTTAAAGTGCCATTCCGTTTCTATTAGATCCAACCCTCCTATCTTACATCCTTTACATTTAAATGTGGCATTCTTATTTTGTTCATACTTTATTTTTGCTTTCTTAGGGCTTCGTCTACCTCAAATTCATCTTGCGTTATTTCTACATTCATCATTTCAATAATTGTGTCTATTTCATCGTCTAATTCTTTTTGCCTAGTGTATTTATAATCAATGAATCTTATAGATGTTTCTCCTTTAATATTTGTATACATCAAATGAGATTCTGGTACCAATATTTTTACTTTGTTAAAAGTTTCTAAATTCCATTCTAACCCTGCATATTCTTCTGGGTTTAATTTTATTGGTTTTATTAGCTTTATTCCTTTATCTCCCATTACTTCAACTATATCATATACTTTAATCTTAAATTTTGTATCACTACTTAAGGTCATTTTCCCTATAAATCCTACACACATTAATAGATTATTTCTCTTCTCCATTTCTTCATATCCTTTAGTTTGTATTCCAATTTATATGTTTTTTTCAAACTCTTTTAGGTTTAGCATGAAATCGGGGCTAATATAGAATATTTCCCCATTATTCATCATATCTACCTCGGTTAATCATATGATAGATTTCTTTAGATCATACCATCTATCATCATATATTGCAATTAACACTTTCGTTCCTAAGTTCTTTCTAGTTAATCCTTTCAATCCAATTACATTTAATCCCATGTGCATGAGAATCATTCTGGTATTTATTATCTTGTTAAATAATTTTGGATTAATTAGATGTATATTGCTGTCTCGTTTTCTATGGCTGACAGTTGTTCTTCTCTATAATGTCTATAAAGTTGAGTATTTCTTGAAAAATATTTTGTATCATACAATGTCTTAGGATTTAATAATTTTAGTTGATTTTGTTGGAACATTCTTAAATCCCTATTTATGTCGATTATTTGATTTAATTCTTGATTTTGAATTTCCTGTTTGCTTCGAGATAGGATTCTTGCTATTAGGTAGTGTCCTCTTTTATTGTCTGAAAAATTTACTCTTGGTCTTTCTTCGATTGTTCTTGTCCAACCTGGAAAAAGGTCCATAGTTGAGGTTTTTTAGTTAGCTTTGATCTATCTTTTTGTGGTGTTATCTCTATATTTTTTAGCTGGACTATTAATTCGTCTACTTCAGTATTTCTTGGTTTCTCTATTACGTCGTCCTTTGCTTTAAGAAGTTTATCTATTTTTATATTTAGTTCTAGTAGTAGTGCTATTATGGTATTATTCTGCTTAATAATAACTTGATCAGACTTGCTTTGGGGTGAGTAGTCCGAAAATTCTTGTGGATCAGTTTAAAATTTTGAAGTAAAAGTTAGTGTCTTTGCATAAATTGGATCCAGATCGTTCATGAAAGAGAAATTTCTGCAAGCTTTTCTACTATCTTTTTTAATTCATTAGTCTCGATCGTTACTGCTTTTACTTGCCCTATTATCTTTGTTACTAGTTGTGTTGTTTTAACTTCTAATTCTTTTGGGTTTTCTGTTATTGTCCTAACCAATTTTTCTATTTCGACCTTAGTAGGTATTTTTTCTATATTAAACTTATTATTCAAATATTAAATTTTTCTGTCTATTTTCAATTCTTGCGATTTTAGAAAGTCAAAGTTTTGTTCGAGTTTGACTAATATCTTTTTCTGTTTGTTTTGAGTATTCTCTATTAGGTCAAGCAGTCTTATTATAATTTTATTATTTTCTTGAGCCTTTCACTAAAGTTTATTATTAAATCTATCAATGTGTTATATTGTTTGTCTTTAGAATGTAACATATGTTCTTCTCTACTGAAATTACACCTTATTACTGCATTGCCTTTTAATATTCTCACTTGTCTTTTAGAGTGAATTCTTAGATCTAAATATTCAAGATTCTTAAGGGGATCTATTATTGTCAAATGCTCTTTAATAAGATAACTTTTAGTCTAAAGGAGTATACTTCACAATTTTTTTTTTGAAATTTTACTCTCTGCGTAGAGGTTTCTATGTCTCGTCTAATACTTTAACACACATAATTTCTAGATTAGGGGGCCTACGTCCAACTGAGCCAGTTGGGTCAACTGCTTCTGCTATGCTTATGTATGCACTTAGTATTTTCTTTAATTGTATTAATTGTCTTCTTTGTTTTACTTTCCTGTAATAAAATCAGTATTTTAGACTAATTATTATAGTAAATCTCTGTGTTCTCATAAGACTTCTTATAAAAAATGTATAGATTTTAGTTGTCCAATTAACTTATATTCTAATCTAAATATTATGCTATTAGTTCCTCTAGTCTTTCGTTATCCTCTTTAGAGCTATTAAGTCTAATATATTTGAGATATAAACTGCTTAGCTGTTCTTTAGTTGTGAGATACAATTTTATATTTTTTAACGATCTTCGCATTTAAAATAGGTAACCCAAAACCCGTGGACTCTGATACCAAAATAATACAAAAAATATGGAAAATACAAGTCTGAATACGAAAAATACAAGTCTAGATACAAAAAGTGCAAGTCTAATAATAAATAATAGTCTAATGGAAAGATAACGAGAAATTTTATAAATTTTTACCGACCACCATTTGAGCCGGACTAACTGTGTCATATATATATATATACATATACTTAACATTATCTTATCGTTTCACCAATAGTTTTTAAGCACATATAATAAAAAATGATACTTCATATACACTAGCAAAGTATTGTCAGGTGTGTCTACCATCATAATAAAAAAGATATTTCATATTTGTAAATTTGAAAATGTGGATCCTATATATATTATTTATTTTTATAGAAAATTTTAAAAAGTATGATGCAATACAATTTTGTCTTTTTAAATTACCACGACATCCACTTGAATTATTCTATTTTCTTACTATCAATTGAGAATATTCACTAAAAATATATATATAAAAAAGTATTTCCTCATATTTCAATTTAGCGTTTTAAATTAATCAAACATGAAATTAAATAAACTTAAATTTTATGATTTTAAATAAAATATTATGTAATGTATTATAAAGTTTTTAAAAATTTTATGGTATTATACAAGTCAGATAGATCTAAATTTAAGAGATGCAAAATATAAAAGATTTTAATTTTTTATTCAACATATTAAATGAAATAATATACTTGAATGAAATGGGGAGAATAATTTTAAATTTAAAGAAAAATTATTTTTGAAGTTTGATGTAATAAACGCTAATTTATTTTATAAATTACCAACTAATTATTCTCAATACTAAATTAGCAAATTTTTGACGACCTCAGTGTGATAGCTATAATTACTAACTGTTGCTATCAACAATGATATTATTACTAATAGAGATGCAAAGAGTACTATTCTGATTTCTCCTGGAATATCCTAAAGTTAACTAATGAAAATTATTCCAAATTATTAAAAAAGAAAATTATCTCTTATTGATAAATATCATAAACATAGTATATTAATAAATTTAAGTTTCACAAGCTTTAGGTCCAGAAAAATATAATAATGTCACAACCCCTCAGAAAAGTCATAACCCTTCAGAAAAAACACAACGTTGGAAAAGTCATAAGCATTCGAAAAAGTCATAACCCTTCAAAAAAGTTGTAACCCTTCGAAAAAACCACAATCCTTTGAAAAAGTCACAATCATTCGAAAAAGTCACAACCCTTCAAAAAAGTCACAACCATTCGAAAAAAACTCTTTGAAAATGTCACAATTTTTCCAAAAAAATCACAACCCTTTGAAAAAGTAACAAGTATTTGGAAAAGTCACAACCCTTTGAAAAAGTCACAACCATTCGAAAAAGTCACAACCCTTTGAAAAAGTCACAACCATTCGAAAAAGTCACAACTCTTCGTAAAAATCACAATTTTTCAAGAAAGTCACAACCCTTCGGAAAAGTCACAACCCTTCAAAAAAGTTACAACTTTTTGAAAAAGTCACAAACCATCGAAAAAGTTACATCTCTTAAAAAAAGTCATAATTTTTCAAAAAAGTCACAACCTTTTTGAAAAAGTCACAATCCTTCAAAGTGAAAAACTATCTGTTTTCAATATAATACAATATAATTAAATAAATATAATGTAATATAAAATATATACTAAATTTATTTTTAAGTTGGGGGTATTATAGTAACCTGTTTAGAAAAGTAACAACCCTTTGAGAAAGACACAATTCTTAGGAAAAGTCACAACTCTTCGCAAAAGTCACAATCCTTCAAAAAAGTTAAAACCCTTTGGAAAAGTCAAAATCCTTCGAAAAAACCACACCTCTTTGCAAAAGTCACAACTCCTTGGAAAACCATAATCTTTCAATGTGAAAAATATTCTGCTTTCAATATAATATAATATAATTAAATAAATATAATATATAATATAAAAAATATATTAAATTAATGTTTAAGTTGGGGGTATTATAGTAATTTAACATTCAAGTTAGAGAGTATAAACACTATTGAAAAAATAATTATATCAAGAAATAATGTCATAATCAAAAAATATATTTGAAAATAACAAGGACTTTAGCAATATTACATTAATAAATGTTTTGAGATAAATCTATAATGCTAAATTTTCTATATAGAAAGAACTTAATAACTTTAGAGTATTTTATTAATTATAATATTAAAATATATAAACTTAATTAGATTACTTATAATCGCGCGAAGCGCGAACCAATTACCTAGTATACATATAATTTTTTATTTGGTCCAATAATTTGTACTTCAAAATTATTTTATATGTTAGTATGATTCATTAAAAAAAAACCTTTAAAAAGGAATTATCAATTAATATAGACATAAAACTCAAACATAACTTATGATTTGAAATTATATGTAGTATTTTTCATTAGAGACATAAATGACAGAAATATTTTTAAGTTTGTATTATCGAACTATGATAAAATATTTAAAATAAATATTTATGATGCTAACAAAGTAAAAATTAATAGTATTCTAATAAATTTTAGTTTCTTCTTAAGAAAGCCAAAATAAATATATTTTATTCCAATATTTTGTCATTTCGTGATATATAAAAAAATTAAATGAAACTGTGGTTGTGTATGTTGGATAAAAATAATATTTTAGTATTATTTGATAAAATAAATCAATTGCCTAGCTTGATATTAATAACCCATTAAACTTGTTAGTAAAATTCATTTTCACACTCGAACTACAACTTGTTCCAAATGAGCACCTAAATATATGATATAATATTCATATGAGACATTTTTGGTTCAATTTTTATTTTTAAAAAATATTTGTATGCATGTTCACAAACGTCTATTAGATAGTTATGTTAATCACATAAAATATGTCATTTTATTTGAAATACATATAATTAAAGGACGCATGACATATTTTATATCCAACATATGTCTGTTCAATTCAATATTTGTGTCTGACATAATATTAAAATGAATATTAGATTAGATAATCTTTTAATGTTGGTTGTGGCAATTTAAATAAGTTATAAAATTATTTTTTGAATTTTATAAAAAATATAAAATTTACTTTCAAAGTGTAATGCCCTTTGTCACTCTCTATGGCATTTATGTGAAAATATTAAAAATTAATTTATTATTTAAGAATATGATTAATCACGTATAAATTCAACTTAAGACCGTAACATTGGATTTGTTAACAGGCCTTTGAGTATCTAGTATATATAATAGGAGGAGTGTATTTAAGCTTAATTAGTTCGCCAAGTTCAGGGGTATTTTTAAGGCACGTATAGCGCGTGAATGACACATTTTGGTGTATGAAATAGGAGGGGTGTATTTAAGCTTAATTCGCCAAGTTAAGGGTGTTTTTAAGTCTATCAATAGTTTAGGGACGAAACTAATAATTCGTGCAAAGTTTGAAGGTATTTTTAGTACTTCTCTCTTAATTAAATGGTGTATCTTTTCTTCCAACGGTTCTCTTCATCTTCCTCTTGGGAGATTTTGGCGAACCTAATTTTGCTTTGTGTCCGTTGGTGAATAGAACTTTAAGAACGGGAAAGTTGATATTGTTTTCATTCCAAAGCACGAGGAAGAAGTAGATCCAGTAACTAATGGAATTGACATCTTTTAACTGAAAGAAAATCTCTTACACCTATTTTTATTTGAATGAAGAAATACATAGTGTGATTTATAGAAAGAAGTTAAAAATAATTTTGATTGTAATGACACATTTATTTTAGGGATTACACCCCTCAACAACGGATACAAGACATGAATTATTCTTTTGGACAGAGTATTACAGAATCAACCCCAATATACTCCTCGTCGTCAAGGTAAATCTCCTTTTTCTCTTTTTGAGACTTTAGCTTACTTTTTCATGTTTGCTTGATATTTCAAGTGTCTTTATATGTTATTACTGCTTGATTTTAGGCTTATTGCAAAGTAAAAATTGCTTCCACCCTCCATATCTAATATCACACAATGATAGGATTCTTTCAGGAATTTGGGGAGTCATAGCACCAATTATTTAAGTATAAGAGAGTGTGTTTTCTTTGAGTTTTGTCTAGCCTCTTAGAATTAGAGTAATTAGATGCTTATAATGGTTTCATGTTAAGTTCTACACATTGTTTCATGAGTAAGAACATGAGTCTCACTTTTGAAAATCAATGAAATATTACATGCCAGAACTTATCAATCAATATCATGATACATATATAATTTAAAAAAGAATCTATTTGTCTGATGAATATTAAATTTTATCATCAGCAAGATACTCAAACTTATCTATCAAACTTACGTGACATAATTTTGTTGCTAGCTATATAGCACTCAATTTTTGTTATAGAGTTGAAAAAAAGAAGTTTGTTATATTAGGCTTGTGCTATGAGCAGGTTCAAGGAAAGAGTCACACCGAATTAGGTCTTATTTATGTTGGGTTAAATTTGGTCTTATTTAGGGATTTAGCCCCAATGTATTCCTTGCTTCCAAGGTAAATGCCCTCTCTCTTTTTGAGATTTTTAGGACCTTTTCATTTTTTGTTGTTTTGTGTATTTTTATATTTATATTCTTGATTTCCTTTTTCATTATAGAACTTTTGCTCTGTACTTTATATTATATCACTGTTATCTAAATATGAGCTGCCTATTTTTCTTTTTACTTTTTATCTTTCTATTATAGCCAATTATATGGCATCAATTCTGTTGGATGAACAATGAGATTTTTACAATTATATCCAAATAGCTAGACTTATATGATTTCTAATGTCTGACCTTGAAATGAGAATATTTAATCTTGATATGTTTACCATGATTAACATTATATAAAAAAGCTACAGTAACAACTAAACTTTACATTTATTATCATAATATGTTGTAATTGATTTTGTGTGTATTATACTTTTGGGAATGGCACCCCTTACTGATCAGGTGGCATGCTTATTTTTTATCTCTTTTTTTTCCTTCTTTTTATCTTCTCCTGGTTTATATTTTCCTCCTTTATATGTTTAAGTCTTTTTAGTGTCTCTTTGCACTCAATCAATTGATACTATTCATCCAGACCTTTTCAATTCTCAATTTTAATTATTAGCTACACATATATTGCATGACGCAATTAAATAGAATAACTAGAAAATGATAAAAAAAACAACAATTGATTAAAGGTCTGTCCTGTATGCAAAAATGATTGTGAATGAATAGTGTGTGCATCACTTGTGTGTATAAAGGACTTATCTTTCATTTTAAATTTTTTTTTTTTTGAAAGGTCCTGCAACCTAGATATAGAGGAGTTTAAGGAGGAGAGGTACTAAAATGATTAAAACAGTTTATCACTTTAACTAAAAAAGTTGGTGGTAAAACTATGAAAGTAGCAGAAGGAAGAAGGAACAATCAAAGAAGTAGAATCGTGGAGATGCGTCAGGTCAACCCTCTCTATTCTCTCTTCTGACGTAGAAATGGGGCTTCAAAGTTTGAAGTCTTCTCTTTTCATCCGTGTTAGTTGAGACTTTCTTTTTTACAAATAAAGCACAACTTTATGGTTTATTTTAAAATTTGACAATTTTGATTTTTTCTATTACAGTGTCTAATACTAATTTTGATGTTCAGTTTCTTCCTGCAGTACAACTTTTGAGTGATGATTGTTTCTGTTACAACATTAAATATTATTTTATCAATTGAATTTTTTTATTACAGTGTCTAATATGTTGTCTATCTTACAACTAACTTTTGAATAGTGATGATGTCTTCAAAGCATTTCTACTTATTTAAGTAATATAATTATAACATTGAAAGATATTACGGGCTTCAAGAGTTTTTCTTATTGTGATATGTGGTGTGGTGTTCTATATCTTACTGAAATATAAGATTTATTCCTTGCTCTTCTTGAGCTTTCCTTATTCGGAAAACAAAAACATGACAGTTGAAAATAATTACTACGTTTTTGCTACATGCTTTTATTTAACTACTCCAAATTACAATATGCACATTGCTTGAAATAGGACCAAAAGAAGAAAGCAATAACACATTGGCTCAATATGATAATTCATAGTCCGTGTTAGACAATAATTGGAGGTAAACCAGAGAATTATCCCATGAAGTTCAACTTACATGTTTTGGAAAATGACACACTTTCAATGGATGGTTTTTGATCTTATATTGATATAGAAGATGTGAATATTGTCGATCATAAAAAGACTCATGCTTTTGAATTTAAGGTGCGGACAAAGCAAACTTGAAGCTTGATGAACTTAGATATTAGGATGTTGCTGCTGAAATATAAGAAATATCATAAGATCATGATTAGGAAGAAAAAAATATACAGTTATAGCCTCTTTATGTTTGTTTTGTTGGATTGGGTAAATCACAAAATTAAGAGACTCCCAATTGCTTAGAAATATAAGAGTTGATTAGTTTACATTTAATTAGCTTCTAATCTTATCGACAAATAACAAATCTTAAGTAATTTTACATTATGGGTATTAACAAAAATAAACGGTAAAAATATCTTATTAAAAAGAAAGTAAAATTAATTATTTTGTCGTTGACAAAGGTTTTAAAAAGTTAGTGTCTTCTACCTTTGATTTGTATAATTAATAATATGAATTCATGCGACAAATACTAACTAAAAGGTTTATATATAATGGATGGATATTAAAATTACATTTATAAGAAAGCGAGGCACCATATCAACATCCGCTGCCATGGAGCAAAACACAAGTTTATTAGGCACACTCGAAAAGGCCAATGGCAACAAAATGCAGTGATATTAAAGGAAATCTTTTAATCGATCAAGGTCATTAATTTTCACCTAGAGCAGAATAAATTAAAATAAGAGAAGACATAGGTGAGGGAGTAGCAAGCATTTCTCTAAGGAAGTTATACCTATTATTATTTTGGTACAAATTAATTAATTATAACATATGTATAGACAATCATAAAGATATCACAAAACAAACAAATGAAATGGTAGATAGAGAATCCAAATGTAGTCATAGCTTTCCCTCGAAGAATATGTTCCCAAGACACCACAAAAACTTATATATTAGGTTGCTACAGCTGAAATATAGGAAATATCACAAGATGATGATTAGGAAGAAAAACAAATGTAGTTGTAGTCTCTTTATGTTTGTTTTATTGAATAGGGTAAATCACAAAATTAAGAGACTTGCAATTGCTTAGAAATATAAGAGTTGATTAGTTTGCATTAAAATAGCTTCTAATCTTATCGACAAATAACAAATCTTAAGTAACTTTACATTATAGGCATAATTAACAAAAATAAACGATAAAAATATTTTATTAAAAAGAAAGTAAAATTAATTATTTTGTCGTTGACAAAGGTTTAAAATAGTTAGTTTCATCTACCTTTAATTGTATAATTAATAATATGAATTCACGCGACAAATACTAACTAAAAGGTTTATATCTAATGAATGGATATTAAAATTACATTTATAAGAAAGCAAGTGACCATATCAACATCTACTGTCATGGCGCAAAACACAAATTTATTAGGCACACTCGAAAAGGCCTAGGGCAACAAAATGCAGTGGTATTGAAGAAAATCTTTTAAGCGATCAAGGTCATTATTTTTCACCTAGAGCAGAATAAATTAAACTAAGAGAAGGCACATTTGAGGGCAGTGGCGTACACAGGATTTTTTTAAGCAGTGTCACAATTTAAAGAACTAGGATAATTCAAGAAGGAAATCAATGAATCTTTTGCTTTAGGCCACCAAAAATTTGAAGCCCCATTAATAGTGAATTTTATGGAAAAGATATTTTGCTTAAATGATATAAAATTTAAATAAATTATAAATTAAAAAAATAATTGTCTAATCCTTATATTAGATAAGATTTAATTTTAAAATTTCAAATTAAATTACTTGCGTCTCTATATTAATAAATAAAATTTTATACAACATTATTCAAACAAATTATATTGCAAACAAATGACCTTTTTGAAAATATAACCTTATTGTATCATGATCATTTGGATGATATAGGTAATCTTTTCCCATGATCAACCGGTAAGGAACTTAGATTGATTTCTTCATTTAGTCGATATTTTTTTGACTCATTGACTCGTTCTTCGTTCTTTCATGTCAGATGAAGTTGAAGCTTGAGTTGTTAAACTTGGCTTTGTTCGTTTAGAATCATTTTAAAAATATTACAGCTCCAAAAAATCTAGACTAAGATTATATAATTTGCACAATTAGTAATTTAGGATCAAATAATAGAACACAACAAATATAATATAATAAATAATCTGTAATCAATTGGTGATATGCAAATTAAAAAAATTTTAAAAATAAAGTATATGTAAATTTAAATATTAATCTAATGAATCCTAAATTATTTCATCATAACAAGCAAATAGAAAAGAATAAAATTATTATTATGAACAAATAAAAGTAAAAACTTCAAACACATAACAAATAAATAGAATAAAATAAAAATACTAACATGATACGGAGATTCAAAATGCCGAATGACGATGATTCATGAACAAAAACTATTTTTTTTTGAAGAAACTCACAAGTAAAAAATATATAAATATAAGGAATCAACAATATTATTATTTTTATCTAACTATAATTCAAATTGATAAAAGACTAAAAAATTTAAGTTTTATTTTTAAAATAAAAGAGAGTAAATTGGTTTTGAACAAATTAAAATGGGGCTGTACATTTTTAATAAAGGAAACCAAAAAAAAACTGCATAATTTTATATATATATATAGTAAAAATTTTCAACAAAGTTGTGTCATGTGATATCCCTTTGATGAACCTAGATCCGCCCCTGGTTGAGGGAGTAGCAAGCATTTTCCTAAGGAAGTTATACCTATTATTATGTTGGTACAAATTAATTAATTATAACATATGTATTGGCAATTATAAAGATATCACAGAAAAAGCAAATGAAATGGTAGATAGAGAACCCAGATGTAGTCATAGCTTTCCCTTGAAGAATATGTTCCCACGACACCACAAAAATATTTTCACGCAACCTTCACATTGCATGTTGCTACTCAATTATTGTCAAAAGTAAAATGCTTTAAAAAGTGCTCTAGATCTATTAGGATTCTAAGCGCAATTCATATAGGCTTGTGTACAAAATGTGCAATGTAGAAAAAAAATAAAAATTTATAATTTTAGAAGAAAGCGACCACTTCAATCATAATGTTTTTCCTTAGAAACTGATACACATAAAGTATTCGTATTAAATAGATATTGAGACATAATCATACATAAGTTTTATGGATCGTTCACCACCGCGCGAAGCGCGGATAAATTACCTAGTGTTTTTTAATTTACATATGTCAAAAAATGCACATTATTGATAGATGTGTGATTAATTATGTAATTTTTTTTAAATTTTTCATTGGTTAGTATTGATTCATGTCAAAAACTCGATTGCTCCGATTTATTCTACTAAATTTAATTTCTTATATTTTTTTGCTCGAAGGCAAAAAAAAGTTTAAGAGTTTTTTTTATTATTTTGAGTTGTTAAAAATCTATAATATGCATATTTTTATTAATTTGAGTCGTTGAAAGCTTATTGTCAATAAAATTAAAAATATTTCCTATATATTAAACTATTATTCCCATATTAACAATAATTATAACATAAATATAAATAAACCTAACATTGTTAAGTATAATATTGATTGTGGAAGTTCCTCAATAGAGAAGATTAGTTTTCCCCACTTCTTTTTTAATCATAGTGCATGAAGAGACGCCATGTCACACCCTGAGTCTACATCCTGAACGTGGCTGGCACCCAGAACCATTTCTGTTCCCAAGCGAACCACTTGGCCTGCCTGACTACTTTACTCAGCGGAAAACTCAAATAATAAATAGTAAGCTTAAATATAATGTACTAAAGAAACTGCAATAGTCTGAACAACTAAATAGAGGGAATATCCCAACAACTACTACAAATAAGAACTGAAACTCCTGTCATACAATCTATGGAACCTCTAACTAGAAATAATCTAAAACAACTATCGCGACAGGCCCACGGTGACCACAACTGAAAAGAAAATGCTAAGAAATAAATGAAGACTCCAAAGACTCTAAGTGGTAAGAGGCCTCACCAATGGCTGAATGAAATGTTGGTCCTCAATAGAGCGTCTACTGAGGAGCTCTATCACCTGCATCTGCATCATAAAATGATGCAGATCCAAAGGACGTCAGTACGTGGAATGTACAAGCATATAAAATAACCAACACAGGGGACTTAGGATGGGGCACTAAACTCAAAGTAACCAAAACATGTCTCAAAATAGGATGGCAATGATGATAGATAGAGTGTATGCAGAAAGTAAATAAATATGTTGAAATTCTGTACGCAAAAAATTAGTTTAGTTTAACTTGGGGAGTTTCTCTAACCGACAACTATCATTATGAGCCTCGTGATGATACAACGTCTTGCCCACACTGTTAGAGCCATCCCATACTTTGTCGGGATAAGGGACGAAAACTAGGGGAGTGGATCCATCCCAAAACTAGGGCATCTCAGTGGCAAGTGAGGAGCTAACTCTTGGTACAGTCCTATCCAACGCCGACTATGTAGTTTATGAGTTTGAGTAACTATCACTCTTGTCCATATCAGTGCTCAATACTACTCCTAAAAGTATTAATTATATGCTCATACTTAAAAGAATATCTTTACTCAAAGTATCACTTTTCTCCTCTTTAGGACTTAGCCCAATTTAATAGTCTCTTAACTTTTCTCAAAGCTGGTTGAAATCATAGGTTTCATGCTTCACAAGTCATAAATTATTTATGATAATACTTTCTTAGGTTTAATGCAAGACTTGAAAATTCATAGGTTTTTATAGTAACTTTAGGGTTCAACTAATATAACAATTGAAAGTAGTATCTCAACTTAGGACCTCAATATAGTAGAAAGAGTTAGTAAATTTCATGTTTTTCTTCAAAAACAACATAAACAAGAACAATTTCTCATGAAGAAGAAATCTTGTTCTTAGATAATAAACTAATACTTGAAGAAACTGGTAGTTACATGATGGTGAAATAGTGTAGAAAGATCTTTGTAAGGCTTACATACCTGGGGAATTAGTTTCTTGAAGGATTTGAAGAAGGTGCTTGAAAGCCCTAGATTTTGCCCTTTTAAAACTATGTTCTGTATTTGGAGAGGGTTTGCGTGTTAATGATTTGAAGAATCATGCTTTAGGGGTTTAATTAGGTGAAAACTGACAAGTTTAGACTTAAAGAGTGAGAAAAATTAAAAATACCCCTCTTTAAAATTACTGATCGAGTTGGCTACGAGTCCATCTATGATCCGTAGAAGTTTCTACGGCCTGTAGGAACCTATCCATAAGTTTTTGGATAAATTTCAGGGTTACTGGATTGATTCTATGAGTCTAATCTATGATCCGTAGATTGGTCCGTAAAGTCTGGGACCAAAAAATAGATTTTCAGGATTTTTTTGCACGAGTTAACAGATGGGTCATACTTTAATCCACGATCCATAATAGGCTTCATAGGTACACCTCTGTTCTGGCAGTCTTAATAAAATGACCATAACGTTTTACTCCAAACTCCAAATAATGTGAAATTAGTTGCGTTGGAAAGATGATTCAAAGAGATTTCATTTGGTAGGTTTTAAGGTGCTTAATTCTTGTGTGCTAAGAGTTGTGGTCATTTAAAGTTAACCTTTGCATAATCCAAAGTGAAAAACTTAACCTGTAGGGAGGTTTTTTTAACACCCCAAAAATTTCGCAGGTGAAACAGGTCGTGGACCAGGTCGTAATAAGTCTTCTAGTATTGAAAGTTTTGGCTAAGTATAAAAGGAAGTCCACGAGAGTGAAACATGACCCATGACTTGTTCCATGACCCGTAAGATATTTCGCATTAAGTTCCATAAACCAATAATTTGGTTTGATTTTCCACGAGAGTGAAACATGACCCGTGACCTATTCACGACCCGCATGAGATTTCGTATTAAGTTTCAGAAACTAATAATTTAATTTAATTTTTCACGAGAGTGAAATACGACCCGTGATCGGTTTCACGACCTGTAAGAGGTTTCACATTAAGTTTCAGAAACTAATATTTTTGTTTAATTTTTCACGAGAGAGGACCGCGACCCGTGACCTCTTTCACGGGTCGTAAAAAGGGGTTTCGTGGATCACTTCTGACAATTGTTTTGAAGGGTAATTTTGACTTTTTCAATCTTTTTTTTATAAACCCACGACATTTTGATGTCTATTAAGGGTCCTTATCAGCACCCTATGGGTATTTTAATCTAATTTTACACTTAATCTTTTGGAGAGCATCGAGGAGAGGAGAAACCTAGGGTTCCAAGCACGTGAGTGAAGGTTTTCTGAGAGTTGATTGCTCTTCAAATTTTCCAAGTATGTAAGGCTAACTTTAAGTATAAGATTGTTCTCCCATGTGCCCTTACTGATGATGATAACAAGATTTCGAGAAAATTAAGTTTTCATGTTTTATTCTTTGTGATAGTTTGATTGTGAATGAATTGAAATCTTATGAAGGTTTTCTTGAGATTTTCTTTATGACTATATATATATATATATATATATATATATATGTATATTTTACATGCTTGATGATTATCATGAACTTGTTTTACTAAATAAATATTTTATACAAGTTATTGTACGAACCCTACATGTTTCTTTATAAAAGATTGTGTGAATGAACCTAGGAATTGAATCTAGAGCCTTGATTTGAGGATAATGATGGTGATTCTGATTGGGTACGATGATAGGTTGATAGAACATGATGGTCCCATGAGTCTGCATAATTGAACCCTAAAGGTTGGTCTAAATTGATAGAAATTAATGAGTTAAAAAAAACTATTAAGAGACTCAATGATTTATTGATTGGAGTGGTTGAGGTCTTATGAGCATTGAGTCTTGGGAGGAGTATCAAGCATCGAGTCGAGTGTGAGTAAGTCCAGCTCGAACTCCAGAACTATGCCGCCAAGCATAGGAGAGGATTGAAATCATTGAGTTAGATGTTTCCTCTTGATAGGTCCCTGGAAAAATAGAGGACTCGTTTGATTTGATCTGATCCATTATGGATTGATTCGTTCTTTACCCTGACAAGTACTGAATAGTTATGTAAATATCAATGAGATTATTGTACAATCACTGACTCATATGCGATTGTTGTTGGATAAGAGAAACTCCCAGATAGGTTCCATACTGATAGTACTCTGACTTAATTGGATCAGATTGATTTGGATCGTATTAATTTGTCATTGTCTACTCTTTACTCTTGTATTAGATTGACCTTTGACATCTTGATTTTAGCATTTCTGAGTCATTGTTATTCTACCTTGTTTGTTTCACTCAACTATTTTACATACCAGTATATTCCATGTACTAACGCCCATTTGGACCTACATCTTTTCATGATCCAGATACAGGTGCTAGAGATTATCAACAGGTGCTCCGTTAAAGATCTTTTCCATATTTGAACTGATTGGTGAGTCTTCCTTGAGTTCGGGGGATGTCTATTATTTCATCTAGCTTTAGAGTTAGACTTTAGATTTTCTTTTCTTTTGATTTGGAGGTAGCCATGGACCTGTCATTGACACCGTTGACTATTGATAGAGGCTTCATATACTAGAGTCGATTTGTTGATTGGATATTGATTTGAGCTAGTTCTATTCAACTAGCCCATTTACTTGATTTGATTCTTTGTATATTGAGGTTGTCCACCATTTATTTTTCTTAAGTCTTCCGCTGATGTGTTATTTATTACTTGAATGGATATGATGAGGCCAAGTGGTTAGCTTGTGGACTAGAAATAGTCTTTGAGTGCCGGCCACATCTAGGGTACCCTCCCGGGGTGTGATAAACTTGGTATCAGAGCACAAAGTTCAAGTGTCCTAGGAAGTCTATGAAGTCGTGTCTAGTAGAGTCTTGTTTATGGATGTGTTGTGCACCATATTTTATAAGCAGGAGGCTATGGGACATTATAAAGGGTTACACTTCTTTCGTATTCTGACTCGTGCTATAGAGTTAAACTCTATGAAATTTCTCTTCTAATCCGTGCATTACGCGTTTGCAGAATTGCGACCATGTCTCCAAGAAGAGCTGTTAGAGGAAGTGGGCACCCGGCTAGATAGAATGTAAACCAACTTAAGCCCTAGAATCAGGATGAACCCATAGGCCAAGCTGTCCCTGAACAACTACCTCAGGCTGACATCTCAAATGCTGAGCTTTGCCAGGCCATCCAGACTTTGGCCCAGGATGTGAAAACATCGGTTGATAGACAAAGAGCAGGCCGATATGATGCACAAGACATATCTAGAGTTCTTGAGGATAAACCCACCTGAGTTCATCGGCTTTATGCCTAATGAGGATCCTGAGTACTATATGAGCTACAGAAAGTATTCCAGGTGATGCATGTGATTGATGCTGATAGGGTTGAGTTGGATGCCTACCAGCTCAAAGGTGTTGCCATACTATGGTTTGACCAGTGGAAGAAGGGCAGAGGAAAGGGTGTGCTAGTTCTGACTTGGGTCGTATTTGAGGATGCTTTTATGGGCAGAATCTTCTCGAGAGAATTGAAAGAGGCCAAGGTGAGAGAGTTCTTGAATCTGAAACAGGGCTCTATGATAGTGAAAGAGTATGGACTTAAGTTTATGCAACTGTCTTGCTATGCTCCTGAGATGGTTGCTGATATGAGAAGCAAAATGTGTTTGTACGTTGATGGGTTGAATAAATGGCAAAAGAAAGATGGAAGAGGAGCTATGCTTGTGAGCGACATGGACATAAGCAGGTTGATGATCTATGTGCAGGAAGCTGAGGAGGAGAGATAGTAGATCAAGAATAAGAGGGCTAAAACATCCAGTTATGAGGTTGGGAGGAGAGGAAATAAGAATAGTAGCAAGTTCCAATCAGGGCCAGTGCCTTCATCTGCCAGTACACCAAACCCCAGAAATTGTAGTGAGTAGAAGTCTCAGAACTTCAGAGCCTAGGGATCTCAGTCGCAGGCTAGTGTGACTCTAGGTTCACAAGGTAAGCTGCCATATGGCAAGTATGGCAAACTACACTTGAGGAGATACCGTGAGGAAGGAGATGCGTGCTATAAGTGTGGACAAATAGGTCATTTTCAGAGATATTGTCCGAAGTGGGCTGACAAAACTCAATCTTCTGCACCAGTACCACCGACTAAAGGGAACCAAAAGGGTGTTGCTTCTAACCCAAGCGGGGCTAAAAACCATTTGTATGCCATGGGCATTCGCCAAGATCAGGAAGTTACACCAGATATTGTGACAGGTACATTTTGAGTCTTCACCTTTGATTGTTATGCATTACTTGATCTGGGTGCCATATTATCTTTTGTAACTCCTTATGTGGCTAGTAGATTTAAGATCCTTCTTGAATGTATTCTTGAGCCCTTTGATGTTTTCACTCCTACTGGTGAGTCTATCATAATTGAAAGGGTTTATAGAGATTGTGTAGTGTCCATCTATCATAGGGATACTTTTGTTGATTTTATTGAGTTAGAGATGGTTGACTTCGATGTGATCCTTGGTATGGACTGAATTTATGCCTATTATTCCTTTGTTGATTGTAGAATCCAAATTGTCAAATTTCAGTTTCCAAATGAGCCTATCCTAGAGTGGAAGGGAAATTATGTTGCGCCTAAGGGTAAGTTTATTTCGTACATTAAGGCCAAAAATCTAATCTCTAAAGGATATATCTATCACCTCGTGCGAGTTAAGACAGATGATGTTGAATCTCCTACTCTAGAGTCGGTGCCGATTATGAGTGAGTTTCCCGAAGTGTTTCTTGAAGATTTGCCGGGAGTCCCTCTGGATAGGAAGATTAACTTCGAAATCGATGTGCTTCCTGACACCCAACTTACATCTATTCCACCATATAAGATTGCCCTTGCTGAGTTGAAAGGATTGAAAGAGTAGCTGAAAGATCTATTAGACAAGGGTTTCATTAGACCGAGTGTTTCTCCTTGGGGTGCTCCTGTCCTATTCGTGCGGAAGAAAGATGGGACCTTCAAAATATGTATTGATTATAGACAACCGAACAAGGTCACCATAAAGAACAAATATCCTCTCCTAAGGATCGATAATTTATTTGTCCAACTTTAGGGTGCCACTATTTTCTCCAAGATAGACCTCAGATCAGGTTATCACCATTTGAAAGTGAGGAAATGTGACATCTCGAAGATGACTTTTTGAACTCGATATGGTCACTTAGAATTTCTTTTAATGTCTTTTGGGTTGACAAATACACCTGCAACCTTCATGGATTTGATGAATCAAGTATTCAGACAGTACCTTGACACGTTTGTGATTTTATTCATTGATGATATTTTGGTATATTCTAGAGATGAGGAGAAATATGAAAATCACCTAAGAATTTCTTTGCAGACACTCAGGGATAATGAGTTATATACAAAGTTTTTGAAGTGTGAATTTTGGCTCAAATCTATGGCATTCCTAGGCCATGTGGTTTCAGGCAATGGTATACGATTGGACGCTCAAAAGATTGAAGCGGTTAAGAATTGGTCTAGACCAACTTCCCTTACTGGTATAATCGAGGATTCTTCAGACCTGTTTCTACAAAAGGGTTTATGAGATGTAGATTGATTTACGACTTGTGAACCAGGTCGTAAGAAGTGTTTCAACATTAAAAGTTTTGGCTAAGTATAGAAGGAAGTTCACGAGAGTGAAACACGACCTTTGAACTGTTCAATGACCTGTAAGAGGTTTCATAGTAAGTTCAAAAAACCAATAATTTGGTTTTATTTTTCCACGAGAGTGAAACACGACCCGTGACCTATTTCACGACCCGTATGATATTTTGTATTAAGTTTCAGAAACTAATAATTTGGTTTGATTTTCCACGAGAGTGAAACACAACCCGTGACCTGTTTCACGACCCGTAAGAGGTTTTGCATTAAGTTTTAGAAACCAATATTTTAATTTGTTTTTTCATGAGAGAGGACCAAGACCCGTGACCTGTTTCATGGGTTGTAAAAAGGGATTTCATGGATCACTTCCGATAGTTTTCTTGAAGAATAATTTTGACTTTTCTAATCTTTTCTTATAAACCCACGACATTTTGGTATCTATTAAGGGTCTTTATCAGTACCCTAAGGGTATTGTTATCTATTTCTACACTTAATATTTTGGAGAGCATCGAGGAGAGGAGAAACCTAGAGTTTCAAGCACGTGAGTGAAGGTTTTCTGAGAGTTGATTGCTCTTCAAATTCTTCAGGTATGTAAGGCTAACTTTAAGCATGAGATTGTTCTCCCATGTGCCCTTACTGATGATGATAATAAAATTTTGAGAGGATTGAGTTTCCATGCTTAATTCTTTGTGATAGTTTGATTGTGAGTGAATTGAATCCTTATGAAGGTTTTCTTGAGATTTTCCTTATGACTATATATATATATATATTTTTTTTACATGCTTGATGATTATCATGAACTTAATTTACTGAATAAATATTTTATACAAGTTATTGTACAAACCCTACATATTTCATAATAAAAGATTGCGTGAATGAACCTAGGAATTGAGTCTAGAGTCTTGATTTGAGGATAATGATGGTGTTGTGATTGGGTACGATGATAGATTGATAAAACTTGATGGTCCCATGAGTCTACATAATTGAACCCTAAAGGGTGCTCTAAATTGATAGATTGACTGATAGAAATTGATGAGTTAAAAGAGTCTATTAGGAGACTCAATGATTTTTTTATTGGAGTGGTTGAGGTCTTATGAGCACTGAGTCTTGGAAGGAGTATCGAGCACTAAGTCGAGTGAGAGTAACTCCAACTCGAACTCCAGAACTACGCCACCAAGCGTAGGAGACGATTGAAACTATTGAGTTGGATGTTTCCTCTTGATAGGTCCCTGAAAGAATAAAGGACTCGTTTGATTTGATCTGATCCATTGCGGATCAATTCGTTATTTACCCTTGCAAGTACTGAATGGTTGTGAAAATATCAACGTGATTGTTGTACAATCACTGGCTCATAAGTGATTGTTGTCAAATAAGAGAAACTCTTAGATAGGTTCCATACTGATAGTACTCTGACTTGATTGGATTAGATTGATTTGGACCGTATTGATTTGTCATTGTCTACTCTTTACTCTTGCATTAGATTGCCCTTTGACATCTTGATTTTAGCATTTCTGAGTTATTGTTATTCTACCTTATTTGTTTCACTCAACTATTTTACATACCAGTATATTCCATGTACTGACGCCTATTTGGGCTTGCATCTTTTCATGATGCAGAGACAGGTGCTAGAGATCATTAATGGGTGCTCCGTTGAAGATCTTCCTCTTATTTCAACTGATTGTTGAGTCCTCCTTGAGTTTGGGAGATGTCTATTATTTCATCTACCTTTAGAGTTATGCTTTAGATTTGTTTTTCTTTTGATTTGGAGGTAGCCATGGACCTGTCATTGACACCGTTGACTAGTTGATAGAGGCTTCATAGACTAGAGTCGATTTTTTTATTGGATATTGATTTGAGCTAGTTCTATTCATACTAGCCCATTTAATTGATTTGATTCTTCGTATATTGATGTTGTCCACCTTCTATTTTCCTTAATTCTTCCACTGATGAATTATTTATTGCTTGAACGGATATGATGAGGCCAAGTGGTTCACTTAGGGACTAGCAATAGTCTTTGAGTGCTGGCCACGTCTGGGGTACTCTCCCGGAGCATGACACTTTTGAACTCAATTAAGCACTAGGAGTCTCTCGTGACCTGAGTTCACTTTCAATACACTTTCCACCTTTTTTAATGATCCTTAAAATATAAGTACAAGTAAGACATTAATAGGTTTAATCTTATGTAATTATGATGGTGAATTTTCATATCTAAAGAGTAAAATTATGAGGTGTCACAATATCTCTCCCTTGGGATCATTCGTCCACGAATGAAGGTGAAACTGGGGAATATGAGCATGTTTGCTACTCATGAACTAATTTATTAATAGAAAGCTATCCAAATATTTTACTACTCATATTTAAGGATGTATCTCAACTCAATGATTGGAATAACAAATATTACCTTCATGCTTGTCATTGGAAGACACGAATAGGTGAGGATATCTAGCTTTCATATCTGCCTCAACCTCCCAGGTGGCTTCTTCGATGAACTGATTCCTCCATAATACTTTAATAGAAGCAATTTCCTTGGTCCTCAATTTGCGAACTTGATGTTCTAGTATCTGAACTGGGATCTTTTCATATGACAAGGTTTCCTTGACTCCAATACTCTCTATAGGCACAACCAGTGCGGGATCTCCCAAACACTTCTTAGGTATAGAAATATGGAATACTGGATGAATAACAGGTAACTCTGGTGGCAATTCCAATTCATATGCCATATTACCAATCCTCCTAATAATCTTGTACGGGCCAATATATTGAGGACTGTGCTTCCTCTTTTTCCCAAATCTCATAACTCCTTTCATGAATGAAACCTTTAGGTACACTCAATCACCTACCTCAAATTCCAAATCTCTCCTTCTAACATCGGTATAAGATTTATGTCTGCTTTGGGTTGTCTTTAGTCTCTCTTGAATAACTTTCACCGTCTTCATAGCGTGATGGACTAACTCAGGTCCTATTAATTCTGCCTCACCAACTTCAAACCACCCAATAGGTGACCTACACCTCCTTCCATAAAGGGTCTCATATGGTGCCATTTGAATGCTATCTTGGAAACCGTTGTTATAGAAAAATTCAATCAAGGGTAAGTGATCATCCCAGTTACCTTTAAATTCTATAACACATGCCCTCAATATATCCTTAAGAGTCTGTATGGTCTGATCCGCTTGTCCGTCTGTTTTGGGATGGAAGATTGTACTAAGATTCACCTTCGTACCAAGTTCTTTCTAAAAGGACCTCCAAAATTATACTGTGAACTAGGATCCTCTATCTAAAATAATGGATATGGAAATCCATGCAATCTAACAATCTCCTTAATGTAAAGTCTGGCATAATCCTCAGCTGTATCAGTCATCTTGACAGGTAGAAAGTGAGCTGATTTGGTCATTGTGTCTACTATTACCCATATTGAATTGTGGTGTCTACGATATTGGGGTAAGCCTGTTATAAATGTTAATCATCTCCCACTTCCACTCTGGAATTTCAATATTCTAGGTCACACCACAAAGCCTTTGGTGCTCCACCTTAACTTGCAATCAATTCGGGCATCTGGACACGAACTCTGCAATGTCTTTCTTCATGCCACCCCACCAATAAACCTCTTGTAAATCTCTACACATTTTGTTGCACCTGGGTGAATATTGTATCTAGTGTTATGAGCCTCAGGCAGAATCGTATCTCTAAGGCTATCAACACTTGGTACGCATAGTCTGCCTTGGTATCTCAGAACTCTATCTCCCCCTTTTGCAAACACTAATACCTTCTGTCTCTGAACATCTTCTTTCAACTAAAGGAGGATAGGATCCCGATCTTGCTTCTCTTTCACCTTAACCACTAAGGATGACTCTTTTCCATTTTTCATAAGTGCACCACCTTCGTCAGAATCCTCAATCTGCACTCCTAACCATGCCAGTCTTACACTTCTTTAGTTGGTTCTTTCTTTCCGTCCTCAATATGTGCAGTGCTCCCCATGGTCAACCTACTAAGAGCATCAACAACTATATTAGCTTTACCTGGGTGATAGAGGATGCTCATGTCATAGTCCTTCAACAGTTCCAACCATCTCATCTGTCTCAAGTTCAACTCCTTTTGACTGAATACATACTGCAAACTTTTATGGTTAGTAAATACATCCACATGCCCACCATAAGAATAGTGTCTCTAGATTTTGAGAGCAAACACCACGAAAGCAAGCTCAAGATCATGAGTTGGATAGTTCTTCTCATGAGTATTAAGCTGTCTGGAGGCATATGCTATCATCTTGCCTCTTTGCATCAATATGCATCCCAAGCCAACTCTAGAAGCATCACAATATACAACAAAGCCATCAACTCCCTCGAGTAGGGATAAGATCGGAGTTGTAGTCAGCCTAGTTTTCAACTCTTGGAAACTCTTCTCATAAGCTTCAGACCATATAAACTTAACCTTCTTCTGAGTTAGCTTAGTAAAGGGAGCTGAGATAGAAGAAAACCCCTCTACAAAATGCCTGTAGTAACCTGCCAAACCCAAGAAACTCCTTATCTCTAATGGAGTTGTGGGCCTTGGCCAATTCTTTACAGCCTTAATCTTGTGAGAATCACCTTGAATGTCCTCACCAGAAATAATATGACCCAGAAACGCCATAGATACTAACCAGAACTCATATTTGGAAAATTTGGCATACAATTATTTGTCCTTAAGGGTATGAAGGATATTGCTAAGATGGTTGGCATGCTCCTCCTCATTACGAGAGTAGATCAGGATGTCATCTATGAACACAATAATGAACATATCTAAGTACGGCCTCAACACCCTATTCATAAGATCCATGAAAGTTGTTGGGGCATTAGTTTGTCCAAATGACATGACTAAGAACTCATAGTGACCATAGAGGGTTCTGAAGGCTATCTTAAGAATATCTCTTTCTCGAACTTTGAGTTGATGGTACCTAAATCTGAGGTTTATTTTAGAGAAACAAGTAACACTCTGAGTTGGTCAAATAGGTGGTCAATTTTGGAAAGAGGATACTTATTCTTTATGGTGACCTTGTTTAACTGGCGGTAATCTATGCACATTCTAAGATAACCATCATTTCTACGCACGAAGAGAACTGGGCCCCCAAGGTGAGATGCTCGATCTAATAAAACCCTTATCTAGGAGGTCTTTCAGCTGTATTTTTAACTCTTTTAACTCTGAAGGAGCCATATGATACGGAGGAGTAGATATGAGCTGAGTATCTGGGAGAATGTCTATTTCGAAATCTATCTCCCTGTCAGGAGGGACTCTAGGTAGATCCTCTGTAAAGACTTTTGGGAATTTATTCATGACTGGAACAGACTGGAGAGATTGTGTCTCGACACTAGAATCTTTGACTTTGACTATATGGTATATACAAACTTTGGAAATTAACTTTATGGCTTTGAGATATGAGATAAATTTACCTTTAGGAAAAACTAAGCTACTCCTCCACTCTAAGACTGGCTCATTAGGAAACTGAAACTTGACCACCCTAGTTTTGCAGTCTATGGAGACATAACAATCATGAAGCTAGTCCATGCCTAGAATGATGTCAAAATCTACCATGTTTAGCTCAACCAAATTAGCTAAGGTTTCTTTATGGTAGATTGTCACTAGACAACCCCTATAGACTTTTTGGGATAGAATAGATTCTCCAACAGGAGTGGAAACACTAAGAGGCTCAAGAAGACATTTTGGACTGATCTAAAACTTCATGGCTACATAAGGAGTCACAAATGACAATGTGGCACCTAGCTGTAATAATGCATAGACGTCATAAGTAAAAACTTTGAGCATACCAGTAACCACATCTGATGAGTTCTCCTACTCCTGTCTGGTGGTCATGGCATATAGACCGTTTGTGTTGCCGTTTGTCCCAGATGTAGCACCCCTCTGAACTGGCTTACCCTGTAGTGCTAAAGAAATTGATTGAGACTTGTTATCACTAATATTTAGCCTCCCTATAGGACACTCCTTCAAAAAGTGCCCTACCTGACCACATCTAAAACAACCATTTGTGCCCACAAGGCACTTTCCTGGATGAGACTTGCCACACTTACCACAAATCGAATAATGAATCAATCCCTGAGCTACACTCCCCTACGACTGGCTGCCATGAACTCTGCCGCTCTGTGATCCTTGTTCATTATTTACCCTTGGTGCAGGTGCACTAGCAAACAAAGGTATTAGTCCAGATGTCTTAGGCTGAAAGGATGACTGACTAGCACCTTTACCCCACTTCTTACCTGTCTCCTGACATGATGTCTTGGACTTTTTATTTTTGAACTCTTCCCTATCCTGCATCTTTTCCTCCTCCATCTGTTGCACCTACGTCATAAAGCGAGCTATATCCATATCCCCAATGAGCATAAAATTTCTTCCCTCTCTCGTAGTCATCCAAGAGAGCCCTGAAATGATCAAATCCATCCGAGTATGCATCTCTGCTATCATGGTCGGAGCATAATGGGACAACTGAATGAATTTGAGGCTATACTCCGACATACTCATAGAATCCTGCTTCAAATTCAGAAATTCCCTCACCTTAGCTTGCCTCAATTCTTTTTGGGAAAGTACTGTCCTAGAAAGGCCTCCTCGAATATTGCCCAACTCACAGTTGGCGCTCCTGCCACTCTACCTCCCTTCTATTGATCAAACCAGAGTCCAACCACTCCCTTGAGCTGGTAGGTAGCCAACTCAACTTTCTTTGCATCAGCTGTGTGCATGACTTGAAATACTTTTTGGAGCTCCTCAATGAAGTTCTCAGGAGCTTCCTTTACGTCAGACCCTGTGAACTCATATGGGTTCATCCTAAAAAATTCATGAACCCTGGTGGTGTCTGAACCATCATATATGCACTCTCCCTGTCGACATCCCTATGTGGTGACTGCCTGAGCCAAAGTTTGGATGGCCTGACAGAGCTCAGCATTAGAGATATCTGTTTGTGGTGGCTGCTCCACGAGCACAGTTGGACCTCTAGGTCCCTCAGGAATTTATTGATTATATTGGTTTGCATTTTGCCCCGTAAAGTGTCCTCCACCCCTGACTTGTCTGGAGGCTCTACGTGGAGGCATGATCTAAAAAACAACGCATAAATACATAAATTAGAATGGACTAAACTGTGGTAAGCTCTGAAGCACGAAATGGAATAACAATTGATAGTGACACTTCCTAATGCCTTGTACATAACCTCCCTATTATGGATGTGGAGCGCTTCACACCAATAATATTGACTCTACTAGACATGGTTCCATAGACACCCTAGGACACTTGAACTCTATGCTCTGATACCAAGTTTATTACGCCCCGAGTCTACACCTTGGACATGGACGGCACCCAAAGCCATTTCTAGTCCCAAATGAACCACTTTGCCTGACTACTTTATTCAGCGGAACACTCAAATAATAAATAGTATTCTTAAATATAATGTACTAAAGAAACTGCAATAGTCTGAACAACTAAATAGAGGAAATATCCAAATAGAAACTGAAAATAAGAATTGAAACTCCTATCATACAGTCTATGAAACCTCTAACTAGAAATAATCTAAAACAACTACTGTGACAAGCCCATGGTGACCACAACTAAAAAGAAAATTCTAAGACATAAATGAAGACTCCAAAGAGAAAGAAAGAGTAAGAAAGAGAAACTGAAAGAGAAAGGAAAGGACACACAAAAAAGAAAAGAGGAGGAGGAAGAGAGAGAAAGATGTTTTTATGGGTAAAAAAAAAAGTCATTTTTGGCAAAATCAAAACATGTATTAAAATTGGTAATTAATGTTATATAATGTATTATTTATGTAAATGACCCTATCATATATAGGTGTTTGTATTTATTTTTATTTTAATCGTGTGATTGTATTTGTATTTGTCAGATTTTTTTATTTTTATATATGAAGTATCATTTTTGAACCTTCAAAATAATCGTTTTATTACTTATATTTGAGACTTCGGTTTAAATTGGGAATTTGGATATTTTAGGAAGTGAGTTTTTCTAGCTCGATTGCCAATTGCCAATTGCCAATTGCCATATTTGAAAAGATCAGTGAAAATTTTGAATATTTTAAAGATTGATTTTTTTAACTCAAATATCATGACTGGAAGAGAGAAGTATTTAATACACTCTTGAATTTGGTGTAAATTACTAATGTCATCCTCAAACTATTGACAGTCTTAAAAATATTTCTTTACATGACTAAATAAACTTAAATACACCATGTATCTGCTACATGACATAACAAGTGGTCTCAAACTTTTGTATGAGCATGGAGATCTTAATAAAAAGTTGATAGAAGTATTGAAAATACCTTTACACTTAGCAAAAATTCAGGGATGTATTTACTTATGTTGCAAGATTGGGGAATGTATTTAAATTCAGTTAGTCAATTAGAAGGTATTTTTAAACATATCAATAATTTAGAGACGAAATGAATAATTTGAGCAAAGTTTAATAATGTTTTCAATGCTTTTCTCTAATTGAAAAGATACTTGACAATTTGAATATCTTAGCTCAATCACTTGATGTGAAGACATAAATTAGGAAAAGATATTAAGTGGAGGATAAATAAAATCTCTATTTAGATAATTTTAAGGAGTGATGTATATCAATATGTTTGACTTCAAATATAATATATAATTATTAAATAATGGATAATTGATAAATCATTAAAAAATATAAATTAAATCGATAAATATGATATGAATATATGTCTAATTAGAAGTTTCGGTAAAATAAAACAAACAATTTGTTTTGCTACTATAGGTACACTACTCCATACTTCTTCTCACATACTCTTTCACTGTGGGGAATTTTTCTAGGGTTTTTTTCTCATTTCTCCCAAATTGGTCTCTTCATCAACACCGGCATAAAAAATTCACCATCAATCAATGACATCTTCAACAGAGCCGCCGCAGAGCAAGACTCTGACCTTGAGATCCTCCGACAATGTCAAATTTCAGGTCGAAGAATCTATCGCCGTTCAATCTGGAACCATCAAACTCATGGTGGAGGACGGCTACACAGTCATTCCGATCATGAACGCTGACAGCCAAGTCCTAACTAAAATTCTCGATTACTTGATGAAGCACGCGGAGAAAACTGGTGCTAGTGAAGAAGAACTGAAAGAATTCGATAATGAATTTGTGAAGATGACCTTGAGAGAACTGGGTGTTTTTGTATATGCTGCTAATTTCCTTAACATTCCTAGTTTGATGAATCTGTTATGCCAGATGATTGCTGATAGAATTAAGGACAAATCGGTGAATGCTGTTCGGAAGATTTTCAATATCACTAGTGATTACACACCAGAGGAAGAAGCAGATGTGCGCGCTGAAAATAAGTGGGCTCATGAAGGAGAGCTTGACGATACTGTTGATGATGACAATGACGATGATGATGACACATCTGAGGAAGAGGAATAAGCAGAGGTTGGTGGTGAAAATGGCGATGATACTTTTTGAGTAATTAGTGTGTGTTTGTAGTTTTAATTTTTCAATTAATGGAGTAATTAGGGGAAGTTCAATTAGTTTCTGGAAAATATTAATTTTGTACTGTTTAATTGATGGATGAGTTGGGTTCTTATGATTCACCTTTTTTGTTATACAATTAGAATTAGTTAATCTCTTGATTATGGAGTGTATTATGACTCGTAATCTTGTGATCTCTTTGTTGGGTCTAAATAATAAGTGTGAATTGAGAAATAAAGATGAAAAGACAAAGAAAAAATATAGGGGAACCAAGTAAAGAGAAATGAAGAGTCATTTCTCTCTCATCTAAAAAATAGAGGAAAAGTGTTGTCCTTATATTAGGAAACACTTCCTCTAACTCTTAAAGAGTCAACTAAAGGGGATCCCCTTGCGCCGTCCTCGCTCGCTCGACTCTGCTTCGGCTTCGACAAATGATTTGATTGATATATTTTTTGGACAAAATTTATTTAATCAATCTTCCTTTTAGGATATTAGTGAATTATTTATTAATTAATTTCTTAGAACAGACACATTCGTTCCCAAATGATACCATGCCTATGTTACGACCCAAAATGAGATCATGACTAAAAGACCACTTAATTCCAAACCCAACAATAAAAGTGCTCTAGAAGGAGAAAATCTAATAGATAAATAGTCACCCATTAAAAAATATATCCTAAAATCCGGTGTCACGGGTGTAAAGAGCATCTAACATAAAAACTAGTGAAATCAATACATCTCAATTTTTGAATAGATATAAAGACTATACACCTAAGATAGAATCTAATGACAACTCGAAGTCCTGAATCTCACCACTAGATCTGGATAATTAACTGCTCGAACGAATCTACCACCACGTGAAAATCCCTGTCTGGAATCTGTGGGGGAGGAAAGAAGTAGGGGTGAGTACACATAAATGTACCCAG
>JBCEWC010003305.1:0-30793 GCA_038996855.1 Solanum aculeatissimum
TAGAGTATCTATAAATAGGGTCTCAATGTAATAATGTAGAACACAATTCAATGATATTTTCTCCTATATTTCTCACAATAACATTAGCTAAACTTAAACCTGCCAGAACACTGATGGACTGCCCATCTCTTCCTTCCACCACTATCTTCTTTTTATTTATTTATGAAGCAATATCACCCACTAAACCTCTTATCATCATTGTTTCTATCCCCAACTACTACATCACCCCCAATGACTTCCTTCCTGTTATTAGGCACAAGTATTTGTCATACAAGATAAAAATATGGTTGATCCGAACTACAAAACAACAACAACAACATACCCAATGGAATCTCACAAGTGAAGTCTAGGGAGGGTAGAATTCGCGACCTCCACTACTTTCTATCTAAGGTCATATTCTCTGTGAGATCAAGTTTCGTCATATTTTGTCTGATCACCTCCCCCCAATACTTCTTTAGTCTACCTCTACTCCTTCGTGTAACCCCTAAATTTAACATCTCGTACCTCCTAACAGGAACATCGGTACTTCTTCTCTCACATGTCCAAACCATCGCAGTCTCGCTTCCCTCGTCTTATCAGCCACAGGGGCCACCTCTAGCTTCTCCCGAACGATCTCATTTCTAATCTTATCACTCCTAGTATGACCACACATCCATCGCAACATCCTCATCTCTGGGACTTGCATCTTCTGAACATGTGAGCTTTTGATTGGCCAACACTCCACCCCATACATCAAAAACGATTTAACCACCATTCTATAAAACTTACACCCCATACATCAAAAACAATTTAACCACCATTCTATAAAACTTACCTTTGAGTTTAGGTGGTATCTTCTTATCATATAGTACTCTAGAGGCAAGCCTCCATTTAGTCCATGCTGCCCCAATATGATGTGTGACATCATCGTCGATATCATCACTACTATGGATGATGAACCCAAGATATTTAAAGTTTTTTTCTCTTGGGAATAAGTTGAGTGGCAAGCCTCATATCAATGTTTGTTTCATCCCTCGGAACACTGAGTTTGCACTCCAAGTACTCTGTTTTGGTCCTGCTCAGTTTTAACCCTTTAGATTCCAAAGCGTGTCTCCAAACCTCTAATTTATCATTAACTTTGGTCCGAGTCTCATCAATCAGCACTATGTCATCTGCAAATAGCATACACCATGGAACCTCCTCCTGAATAGACCGTGTCAGTTCATCCATCACCAAGGCAAACAGATAAGGGTTCAACACATATCCTTGATGAAGTCTCATCTCAACAGGAAAATACTTTGAGTCTCCCCCCACCGTTCTTGCTCGAGTTTTGGCTCCATTGTACATGTCCTTTATCGCCCTAATATATACCATTGGAACGCCTTTCACCTCTAGACACCTCCATGGACATCCCTCGGAAAAAAAGAAGGGATGCAATATGAGGACTTCCCAGGGGATCACCCATCCTAGTACTACTCTCGCCCAAGCATGCTTAACTTCGGAGTTCTTATGGGATCCAGTGTGTTAGTAACACAAAGGGGAAAGAACCCCATTTGGAAAATGGAATGAAGGAATAATGAAATTAAATAAGTAGTTAAGATCAAGATCAACTGTTAAGCAATTGGGCATTTTCAAGAATGTTATAATCCTCGGGGAGTACTCTAAAACCCTGCACCTTTTTTCCCCACCAAAGATACTGAGACAGCACAAAAAGATCAATGACCATGGCGCTCTACCCTTCCCAGACTCCACTTGTGGGATTATACATGATTGTTGTTGTTGTAATCTAACTTAAGCTTATCAAGCCCAAACTTTTCGAATTAGAAACAGCTTCAATCAGCAAGTTCAGAATCTCGAGTGGAAAACATCAAGGAAAATTATGTAGGACTAAGAAGTGTTAAGTGTTCAAAAGATATATCAAGCAATAGCTAAACATAAAGGCGCTTTTATGAGCTTCCAGAACATGCAAGGTCTTAATTTCTACATATTTGCATGACAAAGGTGAAGAAAACAGCATAAATAGGAAGATCACAGTAAAGAAACAGGACAAAAGGAGGACGCAATGCAATCTTTTTGTTTTCTCAGCTCACAGGAGAAACAGCAAACAAGGCAGAACAAAACTATAGGCGCTTAAGCAGGTGTTTTCGCAACTTTGGACGACCCTTGATTTCTTTAATCATGAAATAAGATGTCAGTAGGGCCAAATTATAACACACACACAAAGATATAATAATACACATCCATATTTTTATTTTTATTTATGACAAGGGAACTCGTAGCCACCCGCCGCAACCTTTGGGTGCGCACAGGATAAACCCGCACTCCTATGCAATAACTCGCAAATCACATAGGAGAGATGACCCGCACTAGGCAAGCCCAATGAATACACATCCATATTTCATTCTCTCTTCTTTTGTTTTTGGATAAAAGGCAATTTAAACATATATACTTATGACAATTTCTTATCAGTTATATTGATGGTAACATAGCATGACACAGAAGATAATAAAAGCAGAGCAAAATCTAATTTCAATAATGACAAGCAGATTGTACAAGATGAAAGAAGTAACTAACATTGCATCTAAAAGGAAGAAGACCTTGACCAGCTCTTAAGTAGCCAGGGGAAAAAATGCCTACATCGATGCTGTCCTGTAAAACAAATGAAACATGCAAGTTTTACACAGAGGTCCCCTAATCCATTTTGGAATCAAAGAACTCCGATTGGGCTGGACATTCAGTTCTTCGGTTTTCAGTTCCTCGCTGGTGCAATCCAAATGCCAAACCGAAATTTAGCTCGGTTCAGTTCCATTTTTTTTAATTCGGTTCGGTTCTTCATTACGGGCCTAATATCATACGCACCGAGGCAGCAGCTGTTTTTATATCACATGGCTTGCAATTTTGCATGATCGATGCAACCATGTATCAGCAGCCAACACAACAGGCCAGCAAATAAGAGCCTCAGAGGCTAAGCAAATAATTCGGCAGCAAAGGCCGAAGGCCTTTCGCCTGTACACAGTACCAGCAACAAAATTGTAACACAAACTTGTGACAAATAGGCAGGAGCAAACACCATCAGCTAATGTTTCTCTCAGTTCAAACGTCAAAGACTTAATAGGCAGCAAGAGCAGTCACAACATACAGATAACTCAGCAGCTGTCAAGTTTTGGTTCTTCAATTATTAGGTGCAGCAACAACAGTCACAAGACACAGATGATTCAGCAGCTGAAGATTTTTGTTTCTTCAGTTAACCAAAGAACCGGTACCCTAAAACATGAAGTTTCAGAAAAAATACAACCAAGACCAGGCCAAAGAACCAAATGTTTTTCGTTTTTTCAATATTTATGTCCACCCTAAACCCCGATATCAAGAACCTAAAGATTTACAATACAAAATCAATTTCAGCTGAATAAGCTGATTCTCCAATAATTTAACACCAAAAAAGTAAAGGGTATCAAATAACAACCACTATAATAGTTTGGCTAAGTTTGGTTACTCAGTGATACGAGTATCCTCTGCATCATCAGTAACATCATCATTATTGACTTTCTTGTCTATGTACTCGGTGTCACTACTGCAATCATCATCAGAGTCAATACTGCAATCATCATCAGAGTCCAGGCTTTCTCCCAAATTTTTTCTAACCGTCTCTTGGATGACTGAATGATCTCCTTCGTTCTCAATGTAGTCAGCTATTTTATCATCTCTTCCCTGTCTTGTATAATTAATCAATGTTTTATCCACAATGGCTTTCCTTGGACTCAGTAAAATCAATTCAGCCAGCCTTCTCCTAGCTAAATATAAATCATTTGGCTCAATCAACTCTCCCTTCTTATATGCCTCCCTGAGAAACACCGTATGCAATTTCCCTTGATTTCCCCTAGTCGAAATATAAAATATCCCCTGATGCTGAAGGAGAAAGTCTTTCAGCTTCTTTGGCAAATCCATTGTCAACCTAAAATGCGCAATTCTCTCCAAAGTAATCTTCTTTTCAACTGTCAACAACAGCAATTCATGAATAGTCGCAACTGCTCTCTTTTCCATCCTCTTCTGTGCCTCGAGTGACCTTAAATCATAACCGGAGATATCCTCATACGGCGACCAATAAGGCAACCTTTGCCACTTCCAAACAGCAATCTTATAATACTTCCCAATCTTGAAACCTGGCGGGAAATTCACTCTAAATGAAAACCGTACATTTTCTTCTTCGCCGCCCTTTTCTCTATACTCCCTCTCCCTAACATTCTCCACAGCACAAACAGTTAATTGCGGGTCTCTTTCAACAACCTCAATGTACTTATTCCTAGTCTCTTTAGCGTCAAACAATCTAAAATACTCGGGATACTTCAAAACCACAGAAAACTCAAAATCATCAGGTAAACCAAATTCTCTCCTAGCAATCCTAACATGTTCTAACCTTAATCTCCCTGTATTCGAAAGCAGCAGAAGCTTTCGTAAACGGGTCACAGCTTGAGGCAATTGAGCTAAAAGGGCTTGTTTTTCTTGCTCAATTTGAAGCAATGATTTACGAGTGAGCCTACAATATAGTATTCTCTGAACTGGATGTTCGAATACCTCGAAAACATGAGGGAATTTGAGAATAAACTTCCCCGCTTCATATTGTTTGAACCCAAAACGGCGAGCAAGCATGTCAAGGCGAGAAATGGCGATCATTGAATTTGGTTGAGTAAGAAGCAGTTCTTGAAATTTCATTACTTTGCGGATTTTCTTCTCCACTTCCATGTAATCATCGAAGCCGTGGTCGCGAATACGCTGTTGGTTTCTGGGTATGGAAGTTGATTGTGACATTTGCTTCGGGGATAGTAAGAAAACTGTAGGAATCCATCTGAGGGAATTGAAGGATGAGGATTTTGAGTGTAATAATTTTGTTGAAATTGAAAGGAAAATGTGCATTTTGATACTTCTTGGGGAGTTCTGGAATTTGGGGTTTAGGGTTTACATGAAAGAGGTAAGACCAATCGTGTACTAACACCTTGTTTGGATGGATGGTTGTCACCAGTTATTGCAAGGGGTTGTTTGGTACGGTATATAAGAATAATGTTAAATGAAAGGTACTAATAATGCTTATATATTAGTTATATTTATATTAATTATATATAAAATAATTTTTATATATTGTTTGATTCGATACATTAAAAATAGCATGTATTGCATAAAAAAGTTTGTTGACAAAAATACCTTCCACATTTGGTAGTAAAGATGTAAAAAAAAATTAAGAATGCACACCTTAATACACAATTGAGTGTATAACTAACGCAAATATTAATTATACATAACATAAAAAATGTACCAAATATGGTCTTGTTAATACAGCAAATTAATGTATGTATTATTTTTGTTAATACACCCTATCAAACAATCCCTTAATTTAAATATAATATATTTTAATTATTATTTAAATTTATTATATAATACCGTTTAAATTCACAGTTAGATAATAACAATAAGATCAATCTGATGTGGTCGTTATGTTACTTTAAAAGAAATTATTTTTACTTATTATTTTAATCTAAATCTTACATTTTCACAGTAACTCTATCTCATTCCATATTTTTCTTATTATTTTATCCTTTAAACTATGAATATGTCATACATAACGATCAAAAATAATATGATCTATTTAAATATTATATTTATTAAAACAAGTTGATGAAATTTGCTGCTCTAAAATATACTCATTGTACAAATTTTTTTAATTGTAATAAATAATGTGTTATAAGGATCTCTCATCTATTTCATTCTAAAGAGAAATGCATCATTCTGTTTACACAGTTTATGAGTCAATATCTCTGACGGCAATTAATTTTACTTTTAGATGATTTTCTTATTGGTTTTATTCGAGATTTTTATTTGGGGTGTGCATTGAATGATTTGGTTCGATTTTGTATGATATCAATTCAGTTTATTAATTTTTTATTTTTAAATATGCTAAATGAATAGTAAATCAATAAAATATTTTTTATCAGTTTTAAATCTTTAACGGTTTGATTTTTGATTTACCAAATAAGAATGATAATGATAATTTGCATTGATAAAAAATAGATAGAATACGAAGACTATGTTTATAAATTTGCAAAATCTATAATTAGTTAATTACAAACTAGAATACTAAAGTGGATAACTAATCACTTAAGTATTGTAAAAATCAAGAGAGAAGTACTAAAAACACCCTTGAACTTGGCACGAATTATTAGTTTCGTCCCTAAACTATTGATAGGCTTAAAAACACACCTCAACTTGGCGAACTAAGCTTAAATACACCATCGAACTTGACACGAATTATTAGTTTCGTCTCTAAACTATTGATAGGCTTAAAAACACTCCTCAACTTGGCAAATTATGCTTAAATACGCTCTCGAACTTGTCACAACTTAAGAAGCACCTAACTCCATGACTACCTACCAGATAGGGTGCCACGAGAATCAAGCCTCGACCAAAGAAAAAAAACAGGAAAACATGAAACTGTTAATTCTGCAACCAATACATGAACTCTCTATTGTTATGTGTTCTCTTTGAGGTAGAAAACATATGTAATCTAGTTCTGATATCCTTTCTTATTTGTGCTAGTGCTTCAGCCGGCTGTACATGGATTCCTTTAAAGTACTTCCAATTCTTTGCCCTCCAGGTGTGGAAGTACAATGCTCCCCATGTTGCTGCCAACATAGCCTTCTTAAACTGGTTACATCTTTTCCTTTTGATAGTCAGCAACACTCTTTCCAATTCTCCGAAGTGCATTGTGATACCTATCCATGCTTCAATCCCTTTTGCTACTTCTTTGATCCAGTCACAATGACAAAACAAATGGGAAGTTGTTTCTTGTAATTGTTTATCACATAAACAACATGTATCATCATCGATTGATATATTCATCTCAAGGAATTTGTCCTTAGTAAGGAGCTTGTTTTGTGCAGCAAGCCATACAAGGACTTTGTGCTTTGGTTGGACCACTGCATTTCATACGAGCTCAACAATAGAGAATTGTCTCTTTTCGGTCACCTATCAACTCTAAGTAGCTTCTTGCAATAGAATAGTTCTCTTTGGGAGTGAGTTTGTACCTGTCATTAACATATCAATTCTTCATGCAATCTTTTAAAGAATGAATTTTCCTCCAATATCAATTATTGTGCGCAGAAACTTTATGTGTCCATATATTTTAAAAGGTTTTTTATTGTCCCTGATGCAACTAGAATTAAATGAGTCAGTGTTAATTATTTTCCTCTGTATACGTCTAGCCAAATAATATTTTCTTAAATATATTTTACCAATACAATATGCAAATTTTATGTTAAATTTTATCCTTTCACTCCAACTTAACTAACCCTGCAAGTATTTTAAGAATTTTTTTATTTTGTATAGTTTAAATATTTTGATTAAATCTATAAGTTGCAAAAATATCTTAATGTAATTTCAGGAAAAGTTTGTTTAATTACTTCATTAGTCTCATTTTAATTGGATTTATGAGGTAATACACATATATTAAAAAATATTTAAAGATAAAATTTACATTATACTTTTTATTATTGCCCTTTTGTAAAATCATAAATATATAGTGTAATTTATCTCCTAGAAAATATAAAAGTTCAATAAATGAAAGGGCAAATTTGGAAAAAAAATTCAAACATTCAACTTGTACTTTGAACAATTCAAATTTTTTTAACATTGAAAAAACCCCTAAAAAAATTCAATTAATTTAGAACGGGAGTGGATATTTTTAAAATAAATTACACATCGAGTACAAAAAAACGTACAACTTAACATAATTATTGAACACTTCGAGGTCTTGTGGTATAGAGTGTATAAAAATAACACTAAATATGATGTGTCAATAATGCTGAAATTAGTTATGTTGAAATTATATGAAAAATTAGTTACAGTCTTTTTTAATGTTTGTTTGATTTATTGATAAACAATGTTGGAATAGAAATACAATCAAATCTCATTTTAATAATTATTTGTTTAACCATATTTCACTATAATAATCTAATTTTCGCCAATTATTATAATATATTATTTTAATAATTATACTAATTTTAATTATCAAATTTCCAAATAAACCTTTAAAAATATTATAAAAATCAGTGATGTAAACACGTCGATGTTGTGAATAAATATTGTTCGACATTTGAACATGTCATACTCGTGCCCCACAACATGATATTGGTGGTCTCCGTTACACCGCTTCCCAAATCCCTCTTAATATGTGATACGTGGCACCAGCAATGCCCACGGCTCGTGCAGAAGATTCTATTTTTCAATTACACTTCCTCCATTATAATCATTTATTTTATTTTTATGTGATACAAAATTTTAAAAAATAATATTTTTAAATAAAATAAATCAAATAAATTGAACTTTTTTGTACTTTTTATTTATCAATTTATAAATGAATAATATATTTTTATATTCTGAAACAATTTAATTTAAAATATTTATTTTAGTCTTAATAATTAAATTTTCAGCCATATAAACAATCTATGACTTATCTTAGATCATCATTTTTTTCGAAAAAAATCTCTTTTATAAATTTCATAATAAACATATTATGTGACACTTTTCTTTTTGATCCGTCTCAAAAAGAATGTCATATTACTTTAATTTGAAATAATTTAACTTGAAAATTTATTTTTTATTTTGATGAAATGATTCTCAGTCACACAAATATCTAAAAATAATTTTATCATAAGTTTTAAAAATATTTCTTTTTTTCTTAAATACCATATTAGTTGATTAATTAAATTTTTACATTATTGGTGAAGATTCGATTTCCTTTATTATAATTTCCTTCCTCTCTTTTTCCGTACCTTAATTTTTTAAAATAATAATAAAATATATCACATAAAATATGACGTGAAAAAAGAAAAGGCAAAAACCTCATCATGCAAATACTATGTGCTACTTCATTTCTTTAGTTAATATTATGTTCGGGTGGTCCTCCTTCCATGCAATAATTGTGTGGTCCTCTTCTATTTTTCGAATCGCGTACCCATTTAACTTTAATAGTTTCGCCACGTTACTATCCACAACACAAGCTTTAAAATGTTTTGAGCTGACATTCATTGACAAATATACCCTCACTAAAAAAGGTATTTAGTCTAGATTTCAAATATTACTTTCTTTATTTGAAATTTGTGAATTTTCATATCAGTTATAATTTTTACGAAAAAGAGAAGATAATATTTTATTTAAAATTTATGAGGATAAAATTTTAAAAATAAATTTATATTTTTCAGAATTTAGAATTCAAAAGTTATTTAAAAATTTTATAATGAAAATATTTATTTTAAAATTAAGCAAAAAATATCTTGAGAAAATGAATAATTCCAGCAGCCAAACCAATCCTTATGTTTTTTAGAAGTTGAAAAATATAAATTTACCCTAAAAGCACTTTTAAATATTGGACAATCACTAATTAATGTTATAAAGATATCTTTAAGTTAATAAATCAAATAAATATTGTTTTAAAAAAAAACACTTCTATAAAAAAAGACAATTTTAAAATAAATAGATTTTGAAAGTTTGGAAAATAAACTATTTTTTCGTTTTAATTTATTTATCTAATTTTAACTTAATATGAAATTAAATTATTTAAAAAAAAAATTATGATCTTAAACTAATAACTCTTTGATCAAGTTTTTAGGATGAACAAGTGTTTATGGAAAGTAGAAGAAATTATTTTTCAGAAGTTAAAAAAATATTATTTTTGTAAATACTAAAAAATTTGGTCAAATCCTAATCGGTCCTCAAAAGTATTTTTTAAAGTTATTAATCAAACACAATCTGTTTATTATTAGAAATATTTTTAAAAACAAGCTTACTTCAAAAATTTTATAAAATATGTTATAAGAATAGATATAATTTATTAAAATATTTTAAATTATATTATATAAAATTTATTTTAACAAAATAAAAGGGAGGGGATATTAATTAATCTTTGGAAACAATAAAGTGAAGTTATAGGGGCAAATTGGTCTTGGAGAAATTAAAGCAGAAGATGATGTGTTCAAAAGACCAACTCTGATGATGACATATTGCAAGTTTGGAAGACTTCAATTTGTTGGTGTTGATGCACACCTCGTGTTCGTATGAGTTCAGTACAGTATTGTTTTAAAATTAATTAAATTTTTGAATTTTTTTTTAGTGAATTGTTCAAATTTTAACGTGAATATTTGAAAAAAAAATTATATTTATTTTTTTATTTATTGAACTTTTATATTCTCTAGAAGATAAATTATACTATATATTTATAATTTTACAAAAGTCAATAATGAAAAGTATAAAGTAAATTTTGTCTTTGAATATTTTTCTTAATATATCTGTGTTATCTCACAAATTTAATTAAAATAGGACAGAGTGAGTAATAATTATCTATTATTGATAACAACAACAAAAATAACATACCCAGTAAAATTCCATAATTGAGATCTTGGGAGGGTAGAATGTACACATACCTTATCACTACTTCAAAGATAAAGAGGTTATTTCGTGAAAACCATCGTCTTAAGTTATCTATTATTGGTGTGACATAAAAATTAAAAAAAATAATAAATAATAAAAATAATTTTAACTAATCAATTTTATTCACCAACTTTTTGAATTAAATTAGTATTATCAAATATCTTAAAACAAGATAATAGACAAGTAAAAATATACTAGACGAGTAATAAGCAGATATTTTTTTGGGCAATAGATTTATAATTTATGGTGTTGGCGTGGGAGTTTAATGATGATTGGTGGGAGTCGGTCGAGGCGGACGCTGCCTCCCTCATTGTCTTGTGTGGCTATGAGAGAAAGCAACAAACTGAATTTTGTGATGATGACAGGTTTGTAACAGTGAAGTATTATTGGCTTCTACTCTTCTTTATCTAATACTTTTCTCCCTTTCAAAGAAAAATCTGTTTTTCTTTCTAGTTTATTTTAATAATAATAATATTTTGATTTTAATTTTCAATATTGTATATTAAATATTATAAAATTCAAAAATATTTTAATATTGCATCTTAAAATGAAGTAGAATCGCAAAATTATTATTTTTTTAAAATTAAATTTCATGTTAAATTTAATTAGACCTTTTTTTAATGGAGGAAATAACAAAAAGAGGAAAGCAAAACAACATTGCCCTAAGCTATTAGGTATTGAGTGCCTACAAATAACATGATACTCCCTACATTTCGATTATCTGTATTAAATTTGATTCGATACAGTTTTTAAAAAAAAAAAACAAATTAAAAATTCATATAATTATTTAAATTTTATGGTATCAAACTTATCATATCTTAAATCACATGTTTAAAAAAAAGGTTTTCTTAATTCTTTTATCTGATTAAGTATCTTTATATAAATTGAGACGAAGAAAATTAGTATAACAAGTCAACACACAAGCGATTCAAAATAGTTTAAAAAATAAAATCAAAACACTATAACTTAAAGAAAAACTATTTAACTATTCACGTGAAATAAAACGAAGGAAGTATGATATTACTCTGAGTAAGAAAAAATTGAACGATGATTGTAATTGTAATAATCTAGAATAAAATAACCCATCGTTCTAATTTATTTTGTTCTATTTTAACTTGACAAAATTTTTGTAAAAAATACAGCAAATAAATTTAAAATAAAAAAATAAATAATGTATATAATTTCCTCTATCATTAATATAATAAACGTGAAAATAGCTTTATTCAAAAGAAGTTTGAGGGAGACGAGGTTTTGTGGACAAGGATGGGTGGCATGACTTCACACCGCTCATCTTGCACCATTCGATTTGACTACGTATAACAATTGGAGAGAAGGGACAAGGGGATATTAATGTAGCAAATAAACATAAAAATCATATTTATTTATTACTGAATTTATAAGAGGAATTAATATTTAAAATTACAAATTTTGAACCTATAAATCTAGCAAAAATTATTAAATTCTTTTAAATTTATATGTAATAATATCACAAATGTGCGTTTTATAAAGATGGATGACTAACTTCTTTATATCCCAAAGACTTCGGGCCTAAAAAAATATTACTATTATTATATAATTAGTTATTTTTTATTTCTATAGTTTATAGCTTTGTATGTAAATAATCAAAATTTATTAATTATACTTTTGGAATACAATTTTCTAATAATTATTAGTGGACCTTTCATAAGATTAATTTTTAATTATAAATTGAGATGTTGCAATTAAAAATTTATAATATATTAAGAGATTTGCTGCATTCCTATGTCACTATAAAAGAAAATTATAATTTTTTTAATATTAAAAAAACTTGAAAAATGGTAGTATTTAATTTTATATAATATAAATATTATCATAAATAAAACATTTCAATTTTATACATATATAGATATATATACCGTTAGTTTCATTTTTTGTGTTTTCCTGTACATTTTTGTTTCTGTTTATAATGATTTTCTATATAATTTTAAAATTAATTAAACTAAATATTGAATTAATTAATTGTGAAAGAGATAAATTTAAAGATGAGAAGTTAAAAGAGTGAATTTCGCCCATTTCCTAAAATATATGGTAGCTGCGTTTGAGTTTAGAAAGCACATGTGGCTAAATGCATTACTGGTTAATACGAAGTCCACAACTACAACACTTGGCTTTCCTTCAATCTCTCCTTTCTTTCTTTCCTTCTCCTATAATATTACTCCGCACTCCTCACCTTTTTTCCTTCCAAACCACACACATAAATTCATCAATCATACACTTGACAAGTCACTCGTAAGTCTAAATTCCCTTTACGTAGCACTCTTTGCTATCTCATTCCTTCTCTTCCTTTTTCTTCATAAATATTCTCTTGCCACAAGTCAAGTTCCAAAAATGGAAGAAGTTGTGTCCTCTAAACTGTGTGAGCTTTGTAAGGGCCAAGCCGTTCTATTTTGCCCATCTGATTCAGCTTTTCTCTGTTTTCAATGTGATGACAAAGTTCATCTGGCTAATTTCCTTGTTGCTCGTCACCTTCGTCTTATTCTTTGCTCTCAATGTAATTCCCTCACGAAAAATCGTTTTTCCTTCTCTTCTCCGCCGCGTCCTGCTCTTTGTCCTTCCTGCTCCCGGAATTCGTCGGATGATTCCGATCTCTCTTCTGTTTCCTCCTCCTCCTCGTCTACTTGTGTTTCCAGCACGCAATCCAGCGCTACTACTCAAAAAATTAAAATAAGCTCTTCCGATCGAAAGCAATTTACAAATGATTCTACGACCGGTGAAGTCAATTCTGTTGCCAAGCGTGAATTAACGCGATCCAGAAGTGTGAAATTGCGAGATCCAAGGGTGGCAACTTGTGTGTTCATCCATTGGTGCACGAAGCTCGGAATGGACGGTGAACAAGGTGCCGTGCAAACGGCTTGTAATGCTTTACGGATTTGTTGCGGTCGATTTAGGGGTCTGCCTCTGCGGGTAGGCCTGGCGGCGTGCTTTTGGTTCGGTTTGAGATGTGAAGATGACAAGTCAAAATCCACATGGCTATCTTTGAAGAAATTGGAGGAGATCTCGGGTGTGCCAGCAAAGCTAATTTTAGCCACAGAATTGAAGCTTCGAAAAATTGTGAAAGCCAATAACAGACGACATCAAGGAATGGAGGAAAGTTGGGCTGAATCCTCACCCTGATTATTTTTTGGTGTTTTGGACGACTATTCTCCAGCTATTTTCATTTTCTATTTTTCTTAACTTCTAAAGTTTTACTTTTGTTGGAAATCAGTAGAAAAATAGGAAATTTGAACATGGCCATCCGTTTTACAGCATTATTTTCTTTTCTCGTTATTTTTATCACGCTTTGAACTAGTTCAAGTACTCACTCCGTGCCCTTTTCCTTATACGTATTTGTAGAAAGTCAATTTGATTAAATTTTAAAATTAAATTATATTAAATTAATTTAATATTTTAAAATAAAAATATAAATATTTAAAATTTATTTTTAAAATATTAGTCAAAATTTTTGATTTTATAAAAATAAAAATTATGATAACTAGAATAAAGAAGGAAGTAACCTTTAGGACGAGAAGTTAGAAGTTAAACGAATACTAAAAACAGAGTTGAACTAAAGAAAGTTTGGGAAACTGCATTAATCAAAATAATTGTGCAGAAAATGCTTAGTCTAAAATTTAATTAAATTTTTTGATAATTAAATGTGAACGAAGGGAGCATGTGTCAACTTAAGTTACATGATATTTTCTTCGGAATGATTAATCCTCCCAAATTTAATACATTTTGTAACTTACATATTAATTATTAGGTGTTTATAATTATTTATATTTTTTCATGATTTTTAAGATTTTTTATTTATTGGGACGCTTTAAAAATAAATGTAGCTCAGTTAATGATTACCTGAACTCTCACTGTATTGGTGAGGTTCAATCCCATGGATAACTCCTTCCTCTTGCTTATTCTTAGCCTAGAATTCTACCCTACCTTTCGGGCTAATTGATAATAAGCGTGAGGTATTTAAAAAAAGTAATCCGTACAATAAACAAAATATCCTAAAATGTATATCCCACAAACAATCATGAGGATATGCTCCCTACCTGACCTAGATTTACCCTCTGATGATAGATTGGCTATTTTAATCTCCACCCCATATCCCTTTCTAATTAAATTTCTAGGATGGAATTGGTTGAACTTTTAATTGTGTGGCATTTATGAAAGAGTAAAGTATAAATTTTATAAATTGATCATTACTTCCTTTCCTTTTAATTTAGGTGACACAATTCTAATTTTGAGAGTTCAACCATTTGATTGTAAATTTGAATATGAAATTTTTAAGTTTTTTGAAATTTAATTTATACATTTGAAAATTAATAAGAAAAATATTAAAATTCATAAAATTAAATATCTTAAAATTATTTTAAAAATAATAAATAATAATAAAATTATTTGAATTTCAAAATTCGAAAGATTCTAAATGATATGGATGGAAGCACTACCTATTGAGTAATTGAACTTTTATGCAAGCAAGATAACGATTATGCTGAGAAAATTGATGTAATATTTCATCCCTAAATCTCAATATTTGATTATATCTCATTTTTATTTGTTCACTATTTCAAAAATAAATTTTTACTTTTACTTGTCATTTTTAACATATTAAAAAAAGATAATTATTTTTCTCATATTGTACTTTTTATATTAATTACTTATTCTTCAAATCATTTTTTAAGACCTAATACTAAATATGAACTAATAAAAATAGTGTGATAGAATAACTATGTTGATCATTATTTTCTAATGAGTGTCAAATTTAAATGTAATAAGTAAAAATGAACAAAATAGGCATCTGCATTAATTTCGTTACTTATAAATTATTAGAAAATTAACCAAAAATGACTTTAAAGAAACAAAAATATCTTGTGAATTCATCACATTTCGTAGCTAATTCAAGAAGAATAAGATAAGCCAACACAAAGACTGCATTTTCTGTCATCTACTCTATAGATTCCAACTAGTGATTCCCTGCAAAAGGCCAAGTCTAATTTCCCCGACTAATGCATTTATAGAGGTTTACTTCGGCGAGAAATTGAAATTCGTCCTACAATTAGGGTACATTGTGCTCTGAATGAAAAGACTTTAGTTTATGGTCGCTTCTCTATATTACACATGATTGCTTTGCTGATAAATTCACACTTCGACTTTGATCGTTATGGACTAGTACAAATATCGAGTCTTAAAAAGTCTAAAGACTTGGTCGTTATGGACTGGTGAACGTGTTTTCACATAAGAGGTTTCAATTTAAGTTTGAATGGTTCAGATCTTAAGTTGTTACATATATTTATTTGCATTAAAATTTAATTATTTATTTGATCCGAATAATTGTCACATTTATTTTTTTTGCATTAAAATTTAATTATTTATTTTAACTGAATAGATTTTAATTATTAAAAGGCTAAACAATCTTATTAGACATACATTACTACCATATATACTAATATTAACTGTATTTTAAAAATAATTACTTATACTATCATTTATGAGTTATGTGCCATATATTGAGAAAATATATTTAGATATACATGTTCCTAAAAAATCAGTCTCAATCTCACTCTCTCTCCCATCAACCTCCATCTCCACTATCGTTTTCTTTTTTCCTTCATTCTTCACATCGTGATTATCACCATTAAATGTTTAAAATTTAAATATGAAACAACAACACAATAATTTGAGATTTATGTCTATTTAATCATAATTCAAAGTCACGTATTTATTATATATTTCAATTTGTTTTGTCTTGTAATTTTTTAAAGTTAAAGGTAAAAATCTATTACTTTAGGGTATGTTTAGTATTTTCAAAAAATATTTTTCAATTTTCTCATGTTTGGTTGGCTTAAATGTTTTAAAATATATATATTTTCCTTCCTACCAAAGACATTCTTAGAGTTTTTTAGTTTTCTTTCATGGTCAGTGATTCTCCATACAAGAAATTTTATTTATTTATTTTTGCTTGAAAAGCAATATGAAAATTATCGATGTGATCCTCGATATTTTTAGTCACTCAAATTTGAGAATTCAAAAAATGCAACAATTTTGACGGAAAAAAAGAAAAGAAGAAAGACAATATGTAATTTTCTCCAAATGGAAGAAGGTTTTATGCAACAATGTGATAAATCTTAAAGAGGAAGAATATGAGAAAGTTGACTTTTTGGACTAAGTTGGAATTATTGATGCATCAAACACATTATTGATGTATCTGACACATTATTGAATTAAGTTTGTACGTATCTAGTTTTTGTCTATGACATATTACTGATGTATCTAGCATATTATTGAGTTAAAATTATATGTATTTACCTTTTATCAATGTATCTGATTAAGTTTATATGTATTTGAACAATATACGTATGTATTAAAGAATTACACATTATTAGAGATTTACGCACGTATCTGACACATTATTGATATATTTTTCATATTATTTAGTTAAAATTATATGTATTTAATTTTTCATTAGTGCATCTAATTAAGCATGTATCTGACAAAATATACGCATAATACACGTATTGAAAAATAGTTCATGAATCTAAATTTAGAGGTCTAAACTTTGCTGCTTCGCCAAAAAGAGAAGAATTTTGATTTTTTTTTTGTAGGAATTGTGATATATCATATCCTTTAAAGCTGTCACAAGTGTGACTTTATCCTTAAATAATTACTTTTAATTATATTTCTTAATTAGACACATGCCTTAAGTAATGACTTTCAATTATATTCCTTAATTAGAAACACTAATTGATAGGTGTATCTCAGATACATGTATCTAAAAGAGGCAGATACATGCATCTGAGACCCAAAATATGATAAGGAACATAATATTACAAAATAACGACTTTCAATTAGACACATTCCTTAAATAATGACTTTCAATTATATTCCTTAATTAGATACACTAATTGATAGTTGTATCTCAGATACATGTATCTAAAAGAGGTAGATACATGCATCCGAGACCCAAAATATGATAAGGAACATAATATTACAAAATAACGTGAATCTAAACAATTAGTTTTATATGTAATTTGTTGCAAATGCAAGAAAGATTGATGCAATGATTGTCATGAATCTTAATGAGGAATAAGATGAGAAAGGGACGTTTTGAGGTTGGAATCATTAATGTATCTAACACATTTCTAATGTATTTGATATGTAATTGAGTTTAGATTATATGTGTCTACTTTTTATCAGTATATTTAATTAAGTGTACAAGTATTTGAAGATTTATTCATGTATCTAGCACATTATTGATGTATTCGACATATTATTGAGTTAAAATTAAATGTATCTAATTTTTTATTAATGTATCTGATTAAGTGCATATGTATCTGACAAAATATACGTATAACACATGTATCTAAATTACAATTCATGATCTGAATTAAGAAGTTTAAACTTTGTTGTATCGTAAAAAAAAAAAGAAGGATATTTAATTTTCTGTAGGAATTGTGATATGTCACATTCTTTAAAATTATCACAAACATGATTTTCTCCTTAATTAATGACTTTTTATTTTATTTCTTAATTAGACACATTCCTTAAATAGTAACTTTCAATTATATTCCTTAATTAGGCACATTCCATAAATAATGACTTTCGATTATATTCCTTAATTAGACAAACTAGTTGACATGTGTATCTTGGATACATATATCTGAAAGAGATAGATACATGCAATCTGAGACCCAAAATATGATAAGGAACATAATATTACAAAATAACGTGAATCTAAATAATTAGTTTTATATGTAATTTGTTGCAAATGGAAGAAAGATTTATGCAATAATTGTCACGAATCTTAATGAGGAATAAGACGAGAAAGGGACGTTTTGGATTAGGTTGGAGTCATTGATGTATCTAACATATTGTTAATGTATCTGATATGTTATTGAGTTTAGATTATATGTGTATACTTTTTATCAGTGTATTTGATTAAGTGTATATGTATTTGAATAAGTATATGGATGTATTGATGATTTATGCAAGTATTTAGCACATTATTGATGTATTCGACACGTTATTGAGTTAAAATTAAATGTATCTATTTTTTTTATTAGTATATTTGATTAAGTGCATATATATTTGACAAAATATATGCATAAAGCATGTACTTGAATTACACGTCATGACCTGAATTAAGAAGTTTAAACTTTGCTGTATCGTAAATTTTTTTTGAAGGATTTTAATTTTTTTTTTTGTAGGAATTGTGATAAGTCACATTCTTTAAAGTTATCACAAACATGTTTTCTCCTTAATTAATAGCTTTTCGTTTTATTTCTTAATTAGACACATTTCTTAAATAATAACTTTCAATTATATTCCTTAATTAGACACATTCCTTATATAATGACTTTCAATTATATTCCTTAACTAGACATTAATTGATATGTATATTTCGGATACATATATCTGAAAAAGGCAAATATATGCATCTGAGATCCAAGATATGATAAGGAACATAATATTATAAATTAACATAAATCTAAATAATTAGCTACTAATATAATAAAATTTGTGTAAGTTACGCCGGGTAAAATCTTAAAACAAAATTTTAATAAAGGTACTTTTATGTAAAAGTAGCTTTTAATACTGGGCCGAGTAAATGTGGGCCGGATCAAACATGATGCTTTATTGTTAGCTTTATTTAAACGCCCTCCTTTTTCCTTCAACATTTACTCTGTCTTTTAACTTCAAGTTCAGCTCACATTGCCCCAATTCTTAAACATGGCGTCGTCGCACTCTCTCTCTTCCTCCATGGAAGCAGCTCTCTCAAGCTCCAATCGCGTCTCTAGGTTTTCTGAGACCCCGCCATTGTTTCAATCAATCAAACCATCTAACAGGCGCGCTACTTGTTATCCCAAAATTAGTTTTATCCCGCCGTCTACGAGCTCTTTTGGCAGCGGCGGCGGCTGCTGTTCTCCCCGTTTAGTGGTTAGCCGCGCGGAACTGTCGGGTGAAAGCGGCTGCGAAGAAGAGGATATTAATGGGATGAAGAATGATAATGGTTCTGGGTTAGTTCCTGAATCAACTTTTTCGTTGTCCCAGGTAAAACCTCTCGTTTTTTCGTTGCTGATCTTTTTACCTGATAATCATAGAAACTTGAAATTTTTCTCTGTGTTTCTTCATTACCCTTAAAGGTCTCCGTTCAATTTATGAAATTCATGAAATTAGCTAATCCCACAAGGGATTACACGTATGTTGTTGTTGATGATGGATGATAAACTTATCTAGTCAATTTCTATTATTATTGGCCCTTTATAGTTACTGGGAATACTTCAAATTGATATTCCCAAAGTATTTTTAGGCATGACTTGAAGATTTATCCAAGGAAACATCAGGTTAGAGCAGTTATATTTAGAGCCTGTTTGGATGGTTGATACACATAGTTTCATAATGTATTTTACTTTATGGTTTTGATGAATACAATGTTTTGATAGATTACATTCTTTGCTTAGTTACACACAGATACACATAATCAATGTGAAGAATACACTTACTATGTCATAAAGAAAATTACGTAAGAGGAATAGTTAATATAAATAAAGGGTGGGTAAAGAATTAAATATGTTTGCTAAATAATAAGCAAAGTCAATGCTTTTAAACGCTACAGATATATTTTAGATCATGAAATGGAACTACTTAGATCTTCATAGTAGTAAATTAAGCCTTTTACAATAATATTCAAGTTAATATATGGCAAACACATGACTAACATCTTATTAATTTGCATTAATTCTTACCACGTAAATAACTATAGTACCATGTGAAGTTAAATACTTAATATTTTTTTTAATAATACTACATTATAACACCAAATGTGTAAAAAGAAAAATCTCTAAATAAATATGGCTTTATACTACTAATTTTAATGATACACTCTTGTATTTAAAATGAATGTTGTGTGGTGAAATGTTATCTCTACAGAATGAATTGTTTTTTTGATCCAAAAATGTAGACCTGAATAATTTGTCACACGTCAAAAATTGAAGTTCAATAATTCTGAAGAATCTCTTATTTTATTTTTTCCTTTGACATGGTGAATTGTACTTCTCTTTCCTTGATATAGTTCATTACTCGTAATGCTAAATGGCTACTTCAGCTTTGTTGTGATGGACTCTCTCATATTCTGAAGGATAATTCAGATAAACAAGAAACAAACAGAAATGATTTGAATCAAGCTTCAAAATTGGTTACACCCCTTGAGCACTCAAGTAGTGGCGGTACAAGGGCTGGGCTTTTCAGAACTCCCATTACTGGAGGTGTACAAAGTGCAACCTCAGCTCATGGCTTACCTAAACCTGCTTTAGCTGTCCGCAATCTAATGGAGCAGGTAGATTCCTTGTGTCAGTAGATATTTGTAGTTTTTCAGAGATTTGTATAAGTAACATCTTTTTTGTGTATGTTTTCATTGTTATATCACCAATATTTCAGGCTAGATTTGCTCATTTATGCACTGTGATGTCCCGGATGCATCATCGGCGAGAAGGTTACCCGTTTGGCACGCTTGTAGATTTTGCACCAGATTCTATGGGGCGTAAGTTGCTATGCTACTGTGCGAACAATTTTTAAGTCTAGAAAAGTTAGAATATGAAGTGGAGTTCAAAACTATATTTCGAGTATATTGATTATCAATAAGTGTAGACCACTTTGACCCATGTGTATCTTATACAAGGGATCATTTTGGTTTTGGTCAAAGTTCTTATTTGTTGACTACTATGAACATTTCAATTGAACAATTGTGGCTAAGGATCTTGAGTTAACTCATCTTAATGCATTGAGTTTCCTTGTTGGTTGTGTTACTAAAGTGGTGAAGACTAAGAAACTTGTCTAGACTGTACTGGGAAATTATTAGGTATACCATTGGTAAATATTCTTGAACTAAATTGAGTTTTCAGCATTAGTGTAGCTTAACATTGAATAAGAAATTGAATATGGAGTACATATATGTGATTATTGAAAATTCTTGTAAAAATGTTGTTCTTGATTTGAAGCAGACAAAATAATATATATGCTGTCTTTTCCTATGTATATTGCATACAATGTTCCATTATTTATTTCTCATTCATTTGGCAGATCCAATTTTTTCATTCTCGCCATTAGCTATACACACCCGTAATTTGCTAGCTGACCCAAGATGCACTCTGGTTGTACAGGTTTGTGATCTATTTCAACAAATATCAAATACATTTGGCTTATATTATGTCTTTGAGTTTCTTGCACTTTTGGCTGTTTAGATCCCCGGATGGAGTGGTTTATCTAATGCAAGGGTCACGATATTTGGTGATGTCTATCCACTACCTGAAGATCAACAGGTAGCTATCTTCTTCAAGCGTAGTGATCAATTTCATATTCCTATTAATATCGAATACATAGCATTTACATAAGACACTAAGAAACTTCTTAGCTATCTCTTTCATCTCCTAAAAAATGATGTAATTTCACTTGTTTAAATGTCTCACATACACCAGGTGTATCTGGTCTTTCTCAACTGTCTCTTATGTTTTGTTTTTAACAATCTGTATGTACCGATCAAATCAATAACAACAACAAAAAAGGGCATCACTTACATATGCCTCTAGCTTTCTACTTATGTAAATGGTCCCACATCAACCCTAGTATTCTTTACCTCCAAGGCGTCTTATCAAATTTATTGAAGTGGTGTGTTTGCTGTTGGAATCCTCAGCCATATTTATTAGCTTCTTCAACTATGGAGTTTATCCTATTTCATTACATTCTAGGTAAAAAACAGTTGACACTTGCACAGAGGAGTGAGTGACATCTTTTTGTTATTATGATCAACTAAAGGACCTTTTGTTTTCCTCAATAATATCGAAATTCACATGCAAGGCCCATAGGTTTCTTTAAGACTTTCTTGGAATAGATCATAAAATAGCATAGTTAAATGTAATAATGGAGCTTGTAAAGACAACTTAGGTAACTTATGGATTAAAATATTTTTAAAACTGTCCATTCCGGGAAGCCTACATATCTTGGAATGGACGAAGAAGTGAAGGTGGGCATTTATTTTCTGCATGGTGTATAAAGTTTCTTCTGCCTAGATCGATTTTCTAAAGTTTCCCGTTCACGACTTCCTTCTTTGTAATCATATCTTTATGTAGATTCTCTATTTTCCATTAAAATATAACTAAATTTTAGGGTAGTTTACACTCTATCCTTCTTAGACTCCACATTGTGGGATTTAACTGGGTATGTTTTTGTTGTTGTAGTATAACTAAACTTTACTTGATTTAGAAAACAACTTGCTTTTTTTCTTTTCTCCCTGAGAAATCTGTTTGGAGCCAATCCTTGGGATCAACCTTTGAAAACTTGGAGATGATGGGTCCGCTCCATAAAAGAACCAAAAAAGAAATAAAATGATTTGCTGTACTCTCAACTTTGATCCTGCAATCTTCTTTCAAGTGCCACTTGTGGAATTTTGCAATTTTTATGCTGAATACTAAAGCTTTAATTACCATTATTTTTGTTGGTTGAGCCAAGTTTATAAAATTCTCTCTAAATTTTATGAATGTTGCAGTTACCTTAACAACTTCATCGATTGTTTCAATAGGAATGGGCACACAAGCAATATATTGCAAAACATCAGCAAGGTCCTTCTCAACAATGGGGAAACTTTTTTTACTTTAGGATGCAAAATATAAGGTTAGCTCTTTCTCTTCTAAGTAATTCAGCTGGGTTCATGTTTCAAATGAAAATGGAAGGAGTATACAAATTATTATATGCATTCTCTCTCCTAGCTATTTACACCATGAGTCTCTTCAGAACTTTTGACTTGAATTCATCTTTTTACTCTGGATTCTGGCATCTGGCAAGTGCTTTTACTATTAACATGTGCACCTTATATTCCAAGTTTGTGAATTCCTAGTTGATTTTCATTATAAGCATTTTATTCTTATGCAGCCTGTTTGTAACCTAATTATAATCTCTTTATTAATGAATTATGACTGTACATTTTGGGTATGAAAGATTTGGAACACCATAAGCTTATGAAAAGATTCACAAGTCGCAGCAGAGGGGTATGACTGGCCTCTGATAGAATTTAGAACACCATCCCTACAGTCTCTGGTAGGTTTTCTGGAAGGAGAGAAATGCTAATGTTTTTTAAGGCAGGAAGGATGCCAGGGTTAATCTCCAAAACAAATGTATATTTTTGCTCTATTATTGGTGCAACATAAGCTTGGTCAATGTTTTAGAGCTGGAATCCATGGTCTGTTTTCTCTCTTCCCTCTTTTGTAAAGTTCTCTCTTTTTGGATGGATTTTCACCAGCTTCTGACATATATCAATAGAACTCTTACATTACCTATCAACAAACAACAAGAAGAATAGTAATCATAATAGTAATAATAATAATAACAATAATAATGATGGAGATTATCTACTTTCTGATTCTATGGCCCTGTCACTAGTGTTTTCTATTTTTATGATGTGTCATAATTGGTTACCTAATTGAATACAACAACATGAGTACCATTTTTTAAGTTTGAATTGAAAAGAATCATCTATCATGCTGCACTTTCTGTCAATGGTTTATTTTGGGGGTGGGTGGGTGCAAAAGGCAAGCTCATTGCAGATTGTTGCTAAGAGAATAGGTAGCAATGTATAGCTCAAAGAACTTACTTGCTATATAAACTATAACAGCGATATATATTTCATTGGAGGCTTTGGAACTGTTGCATGGGTGGATGTCAAGGAGTATGAGACAATTCTGCCTGATAAAATTGCTGTTGATGGTGGTGAACAATATCTTAAGGTAAGTTTTTGATAGTTTGAGGAATTGATAATCACCGAGTTGACTTGATTAATGTGCCCATGCTACTATATATTTGTAAGTACTATAAGAACTTTGAAGTAAGTGAATATGTAGATTGCTTCATGTTGCCTCCTTCCCTTTCTTCGACTAATTTTGTGAATGTTTTTGGTGATTCTTATAGGAACTTAATGCAATATTTTCGAAGCCTCTAAAAGATCTTTTATCGCAAGAAGCTGAGGTGGATGATGCAGCTTTGATATCAATAGATAGCAAGGGAACAGATGTCCGTGTCCGCCAAGGTGCACAGGTAATTTCTACGTGCTTCTGCTTCTTTAAGTCATTTGTTTTCATCACACCCCCTTCAGACTCTTCTTTTCACTCTACTTCCTGCAGTTCAATGTACAAAGAATATCGTTTGAAGAAGGCCATTCAGTTGAAACACTAGAAGAAGCCAAAGCAGCACTCTGGAAATTGATAAATGGAGGCCGTCTTTACAATTTGCAGAAATGAAGTCTGCAAAATACATCTATTTAACTTTAGGAGTTGGAACGATCAGTGGAATAACCAGTGTATGGTTGTCGGTTATGCTTTTGCAAGAATCAGTTGTCATGTTTTCTGTGCGGAAGTATTAACTTGTAGCCTTATAGAGGTGTTATGGTTGTTGGTGTGCTGAGTTCTTCTGAAAACTGACTTCTACCGACCTAAATTTGCAGTGTAAGGTTGGTGGTGGTGTTTCAAGAATGTTCTCATCACATTTTCATGAGATAGTGTGAACTTATATCAATTAAAAATAGGGTCCATTTTTTGGGGGCTGAGGTTTAAACTGAAGTGGTTGCCATGGCCTTTTTCAAACATTTACTACTAATTTCCATGTAGTAAACGTAAGATTTGTGGTCCGGTCCTTCCCTGTAATGCACTGGGCAGCCTTTTTTAAAGGTAAGATCGATACTGTTCAGTGCTGACTGTAGATTGAAATTTTTGCCACCAGAAGTGACTTTTTATTTTTCATCTTTTATTTTATTGTTTTATCTGCTAAGGACAAGTAGCGTGACAGATTGTCTCAGCAATTATTCATGAAGCTGTTGACCAAACTCAGAAGGAACTATGGATGCAATTATTTTTGTTTCCACTATGGGTTTTTGGAAAAAGGCTCTATTCATCATATTCAACTATCCCACCTCACTTCTGAAGAGACATGAAAGAGTTGTATCTAGGGACTAGGGGTATGTTTGATATGACAGAAAATATTTTCCTAGAAGGGAATTGTGGACCTACTTGCTTAGCGTGTGTACTAGCGTGAGGCATATTTTCTGAAATTAGTTGAGTCGAGCTGTCCAGAGATTTTAGTGGGTATGTTGTTGTCGTCGTCGTCTAGTCTAAGGTGTGAATAAGTTGATTTGGGCACCATGGTTGTAGAAAAATCTCTAAAAATAAAATGCCTTGCTTACACTTCCCTTCACTCATGCTTTTGATACTTCAGAAATTATTTTAAATGAACAAACCAGAGAATTTTTTGGTGTTTGATTAGTAGAAAGTGACTTGCTCCATTATTTTATGAAATCCTTGGTACGAAACACTCGATGCCATGTGGATACTTACCACGTGAATTAGCAAGCAAGGTGATGGAAGTGGAGTTAAAGATACGAGATTATCACAACATGATTTAATCTCTTTCTATAAATGTTCTTATCACAATTAGGTTAGCTCCCTAATATTGGAAATTATCGTTCTTGAAAATGAGTGATTTTGAATTTTTGAAGATTATTCATTTAAGACTGGTCATTTTCAAGATCATTTTTGTAAATCACCACCTTAATAGGTAGACCAATGAGTGATTTACTCAAGATTAGCCTTGTGATTATCCAACTTTGACTTGGTAAATTGTTGATGAAAATGTAGAATTATTTAGATAGTGACTATGGACTTCATTTGATCTGTGCATTACACAAGGCCCCCCTCCCCCACCCTATTGGACTGCCTGGTACCAAGATGATGAGGATGAAACGGATTTTTCTAGCAAAACACAAAATGACAAAACATCCTCCCTGACTCTTTTTGTCCCCGTTTCAACTAAAACAAACAAACAAACAATCCAAAGAAAAGGAAAAAGGTTACTATTGCTATTCTCTGTCTCCGGTGCAGTGAAAATGGTAAGAAATACTATATTTGTAAAAAAAAAAATTGGATTAATATACCTCTATTTAAACACATGGAAAAATTTATACAAGTTTGAATCACAAATTATTTCTTAATATTTTCACCTCAACTTCATTTTGAAATTCCAACAAATTTGATTCGCTTCACTTTTTAATTCTTCAAATTTTAGAATAATTTGCTGCGAAAAGCTGAATATTACTCCCTCGTTCAAATCTATGTATCTCTCTTTCGACGACCAAGTTGGCCAAGTTAAATGGAATTATAATATTTTAAAATTTAAATTTAAATATTATACATAAAAAGCACTACTATAAACATTTACAGATACTAGTCTAATTTATATAGTTTATTACGACAAAATAAATAACCAATCTCAAGATAATAATATTCTCTCTATTTTAACTTATACGAGTCACTTTGTTTTTTTAGTTAATTTTAAAAAGAAATACATTTTATTTAGAAATGGTTTGATTGCATAGGTAAAAAATAACTAAATTTTACCAAAAATATGAATGGTTAAAACCAAAGGCAGAGCAAAAACAGAGCTACTCCCACCCCAACAAGGTAAAAAGCAGAGCCAAAGCAAAAATCCCCCACAATAATCAGCAGCAGCGTGTGCTCTCCACTCTCAGCTTCCATGGCTGCAAGCAGCAGCTGCAGTATTCCTTATACCAGCGGATCATCTCCAATAACGACAATAGCACAAGACCATCTCTTCTCCATCTTACTCCTTTTACCTTTGGACTCCATTTTTTGCTTTGCTATGACTTGTAAGAAGTTCAGGTCCCTTACGTACTCAGACTCTTTATGGGAATCACTCTGCCGAAGAGATTGGGGAAATTCCTCCATTGATGCATTCAGATCCTTCGCTGCTGATGGTAAACAGCAACAATTTCCTTGGAAGAAGATCTACCAGCAAATCTACCAATTGGATTCTGTTTACTGTCGTAGATTGTTGACGCATCCACAAGGAGGAGATGAGCTGTTGCTTCCTCGACCTAGAGCTTCTCATTCTCTCAATTTTGTTTCTGGCTGTCTAATTCTCTTTGGTGGAGGCTGCGAGGGAGGTCAGTGTTTGTTCCACATCTCTTCAACTTGAATAGATTTTCTCGAATAAACTTTTCACACCTTTCATCTTTTTTCTTCTTTGTCTATGTTCATTGATGTTTCTAATGCATTTGCAAGGATTTTCACTAAAGATTAATGATTCAATATATAAAAATCTAAACATACAAAGAAGCCAAAAGAGATTCAACACCTACTGTATTTATGAAAAATAACTTAACCTTGTATGTATAGTATAATTTTTTGGCCGAAGGGGTTTGGATGAACCCATTACACCCACTTGATTCCTCTCCTGTATTTAGGAATAGCAATATGAAGAAATGAAAAGAAGATATAGATAACGAAAGCATTAGTGAAAAGGGGTGATAAAGGAATTTGGTACATTCGGTTGAGTCAGTTTCCAAGTATTACTTTTGCTTGTGTCCATGGTCTTATTAATTAATGCTCAAATAGGGCATATACTTGCCCTTTGTATCCCGTTAACCCCTCATAAGTCTTAACTGTTCTTGTTTTCTCTTATTGTGATCTAGAAAGGTATTTATCTCTTGATTAGTCAAACCTAGACTTTTTCTCTCATTTCGGTTCTGCATAGGGTGTTCCATTTGGGAAAAAGATGCTGCTGACGATTATTCCTAGGAGCTATCTGCTTCTTACATTAATGGAGCTAAGATTTACTTGGGTTTTTGGATAAAATGGGTAGCATTCTCTTGTTTGGCTATTTAATGGACCAAGTTGAATGAAACATGTAGTCAATGTCTTGGCTTTAGTTAACACATGAAGCACCACATGCAAACTAGTGAACAGAATAGCTATTTTTATCTGTTCTTGGGGTAGATATATAAGTTCTGCTGTATTTTTCTAATTAAAAGCTGCTATGATGAACTTCAATTAACCGAGATAAGTTTTGGAAAATTACAAAAGAGTTGGCTTAAGGGGAGAAATCAAAGAAAGTTATACATGCAACATAGTACCCAAGATTTCTTTCACGACCTCACATGGCGTAAACACTCAAATTATTATGACAGCAAATTTTTAAACATGAGCCATAATCAGTATCAATCATTCATCACTTCAAATTAGATGTTTTGTTGGTAATGGGTTGGACAAGTAAGAAAAGGAGGGAAAGGGCATCGAGCTCTGTTCACTCAATATATGATCGTCATGAAGAACCATCTGACCACACTCTGAATTAATCTCAACCTGATGATTGACACTTATTAACTTTCAGTAATTTGGTCTTTTAAACTCTGAACAATGTTATGCCCCCAGGGCTTAGTTTAATCGGCAAAGGTTGAGGTACTTGTGTCTTAGGTCACATGTTTGAGCCTAAGCCTGGTATTTAAGTGGAAAAGGATAGAGGGACGGATCCATTATCCCCGGTTCCAAAAGCTTCCATTGGTGGCCCTGGACAGAATTCTCAGTCATGAAAAAAAAAAAAGAAGAGAAAACTCTGAATAGCATACATCCTATAAGATTGCATCTGTAGATTGTTGTAGGCTCATATGCAGTAATTTGTGATTGATAACCATTAATATTTCTTCCTATACTGGTGTTATCTCTGGTATACTTTAGGAAGGCATCTGGACGATACATGGGTAGCGTATGTTGGCTATGACTTCAAGAGAATATTGAAATGGAATAAGATTGAATCAGGGGTCCCAAGTGGCCGCTTTGGGCATTCATGTGTCGTGATTGGTGATTGTCTAGTGCTTTTTGGAGGAATAAATGATCATGGGGCCCGCCATAATGATACATGGATTGGCCAAGTAGCGGTACATGATGCATTTGGTATCACATTATCCTGGAGACTACTAGATGTCGGTTCCATTGCGCCTCCACCAAGAGGCGCGCATGCTGCATGTAGCATTGATAAAAGAAGGCTGCTCATTCATGGAGGGATTGGTTTGTCTGGCCTGCGATTGGGAGATACATGGGTATTGGAACTGTCCGAGAATCTTCATCTTGGAGTTTGGCAAGAACTTGTGACTCATCCATCTCCTCCATCTCGCTCTGGACATACATTGACCCCTGTTGGAGGAAGCCAAACAATTTTGTTTGGTGGGAGGGGTTTAGGCTATGACGTGCTTAATGATGTATGGCTCTTTGATATATCTGAAGGTCACTGGAGATGGGTACAGTTACTATTTGACTTGCAAAATATACCCCAAGGATTGACCTTGCCAAGAGTTGGTCACTCAGCTAATCTCATCATAGGTGGACGATTGCTAATTTATGGAGGAGAAGATTCCTACAGACACAGAAAAGATGACTTTTGGGTGTTGGATGTCAGCTCAGTGACGTCCATTATGCAGTCTGGGTCTCCTCCAAGCCTGGAGAGATCAACAGCTAAATTGTGGAGACGGCTCAAGTCCAAAGGTTATAACCCTTGCGGCAGATCATTTCACCGAGCTTGTGTGGATCCTTCAGGTCGTAATTTATACATCTTCGGTGGCATGATAGATGGTTTACTTCATCCTGCGGAATCCTCTGGATTGAGGTTTGATGGGGAGTTGTTTCTTGTGGAGCTTTTGCTTCAATGCTAGGGGAATTGGAAGGGGATTATTGGAAAAACAAGTATGTGGTGATTCCAAAATGCTGCTGCTTTACATGACAAAGAATGTAGTGTAAATATCAAGCCCACTTGTGAGAAGCAAGGTAGCAGCTGGTGGGATGCTTTGTACATTAAAAAACCTAAGGGAGGTATTGTAATTTTGTCTAAGCATTGCATCTGAAGAATTGTTAAGGTATGTTTCTGCTATTTTAGGGGAAGCTAGTGTCAACCAAGGCACCAAGTGATGCACGATACCAGCCCGAGCTTTTCATGATCCAGCTAGAAACTACCTGTAAATTTCTAGTTCAGGAGTGAAATTAAGTCCTGTAGACCAGATTTTAGCTTGACATATCATTAGTTGTTCTGAATTTTGATGTAATATGTACATTCTTCATCTTTACTAGCTAGTACTACTATTGCTGCTGCTATACTTGACACCTCCTCTTACCTTTTACTATTTCCCTGTAATGATAATCTTAGGAGTGGTCTGGTTGGGAACAACTTATTCTGGGATTAGTTATTGCACTATGTATATGGGAAAGTTTATCTCATCACTGAGGTATAAATAATAAAATAACTTTCAATTAAATGCCGATACAATAATCCTGCATTTTATTTTGAGATTATCATACCTCACGCCGAATTACTTTAGGAATTAGAGGGACAACTTTTAAGCTGTTAAAGTAGCGTAAAAAAAGTTTAAAATTGCTTAAAATAAGTTAAAAGTTAAAAGCTGGGATCCCCCAACTTTTTATTTTCAGCTTATAAGCTCTTATTG